>VWZF01007197.1:42716-88553 GCA_013396755.1 Sclerurus mexicanus | reverse complement strand
CGCGGCGCGGGGCTGGGGTGGGGGGTGTGCACGCTGCTGCCGTCTGACTGCTGGGAAGATTCCGCGGGTCGAACCAGCAGAGGAGGAGATGGTGGAACACGGCGAGAGCTCATAGGGAACTGCCAGCTTCTTGGTCAAAGCTCTTCTTTCTTTGCATGGGGTTTTAGTGATTCTTTTGTTGTGTTGTTAGTTTTTTTTTTAGTTTTCGGGGGGTTGTTTTGTTTCGTTGTTTTGTTTCATTTTTTGCTCTGGTTTTTGTGTTTTTTTTAGGGGGAGGGGGGGATGAGGGGATGTTTTTGTGGTTTGTTTCCTTTGGGTTGTTTTGGGATGTTTTGGTTTGTTTAGGGTTTTTTTTGTTTTGGTTTTTTGGTGGTTTTGTCTTGTTTTGGGGGATTTTTGTTGTCATTTTTTCCCCCCCTGAAGGGAAATTTGCTGGATTCTGCACAGCCTGTGGGAAAACGGAGGTATAGACCAGAGCACACCCAAGGACTACATCTACAGCCACTGGAGAAATGTTTGAGAATGTCTGATCGCTTTCTGGTGTAGTGTTAGACTGTCTGACTATAGTTTGTCTCCAAATGGTTGCAAACTATTAGAGAAATTCAAGGCTTTTCAAGATCATTGGGTTTAGCTGCATGAAAAGTACTTGATTCTGCCAAACATGCTCAGTTTTGTCTATTTATTGACCTTCCAACTTAGTACTCTGTGGCCTACAGAAAGGTGATGAATTGATTGTAAGTGATTTGCATGAAGCCTTAGCCAAGGTCCTGGCAACATTTGAACACGCAGACTGATGTTTGTCACACCAAGAGTCATAAGAGCACTCCAGTATTGGGCATTCTAGAATTTATTGAGAATGCTCTGTGCAACCATACTTCTTGATACCTAAAGTGTGAATGTAACAACTTAGTTTTGAACTAAAACTTCAGAAATAAGTATAAAAAAATTCCTTTCTTCCACCACAGTCGCAGAGAAGTTAGCCTTATGAATATATTTGTAATGAAACAGGCTTTCTCACAGATGACAAGTTTGATGAGGTAACCAAGCAACATGTTAAGTAATGAGAAGAAAAGCTTCCTAGATATGCAATATATCTTCAGTACTTACAGCAAAATCAGACATTCCTTTTGTTCAGCCAGATGATATCCGTACCCAGTTAATTTCAGATGGAGTGAGAATTTCTCTTGACATTCTAGTAACTTGAGCTGTGCAAACAGAGCAAGGAGTAAATATCTCTTCTGCAATGAAAAGCATATAAATTGTAGGCTGCAACATGACAAGTGATACACATTTTTAAAGGAGCAAAATTGTAACCTGGTTGTTGTATTTAGTGTGTGCATATCTGTATATATAATGTAAAAATACTATTTTCTAACTGTGGCCTTATTAGGCTCATAATGAACACATGGTAAAGCTTCTTATGCTCTTGGATGGGGAATGTCAAAGTCAAAGCCCAATCCACTCTGCATGTGTTGGCATGGTGGAGGTGCTGGCACAGGTGAAAGATTCTTTCACCTTTAAACTGAAGAACAGCTCAGTTATTCCAGTAGTAGCCAAAGGATGTTCATGTTTCTCTAGAAACTGCAAAAGTGAGAGGATGGCTGGGAAGAGCCTGCAGAGAAATAATGAGACATTAAGTGAGCCAGGAAGATACAGGGAGATTTAGAGGAAATACGATTTTCTTAATTTAGTCATGCTTCTTTCATTGAGTTTTAGAAAAATGTATTACTTTTGTCATTCTCAGTGATTGTTGCAGCATATGGTGTCATAGTTGAAGCAACAAAAAACCAAAAACCAAAAAACAAAAACAATAAAAAAGGAAGGAAAAAAAAGTGACTTCCATACCATCCCTGTAGGTTTTTCATCTTGACAAATATATGGAATATCTTTCAAGAAGCACATGGCCTTAAAGAAACCTGACTTTCTTCTGCATAAATTACTGTGTTATATCAAAATATTTATAGATTTTGAAAAGAGACAAAAGTGGGAATGATATTCTTGAAAACAAATCAGTCATATTTTCTGTTAGAGAAAATGCCATACATTACCCAGCTTGCAAGTTTGAGACATTTTGGAGAGATGTATATTGTCAGAACAAAGTGCCTTTGAGTCATTAAAAAGTACATATGTGAAATTGTCCAACAGTTTTAATTTTAAATAAGAGATCATGCCGTGAATGCTGGAGTTGTCTCTGAAGCTCGCACATGCAATTGGCGTGGCTGTCAGAGCTAATAAAAAAAGGAAGGAACCAGTCAAGGAGCTACAGAAGAAATAAGAATGATTCTGCTGAGAAAAAAAAATTAAACAAAAAAAAACCAAAGCCCACAGCTAAAATCAAACTAAAGGTTCTTCCAGAGAACACTGGTTGTCTGGGCAGACAGGAGAAGGATATCAGGAGGGAAAAAGTTATTTATTTGAGACAGCAACAACAGGAATTGTTTTAAAGATTTGAAAGAGAGAAAACTTGTTTCTTTGCTGAAGTAATCCAGGGTAATATTCAATAATGGGGTGGTTAGATTTTTGGGGCACATCATTCTTCTGTTCAGGTTATGCCACATATGCCTGACATATTTCCCTTCTTTGAAACTATCATCACTAATCCTTCTGTACCAAAGCAAATCTTTGAGAAGAGCTTCAGACCCACTAGAAAATTGACCCTTTGTGTGTTTGAATAAAAGTATTTTTTTAGAGGAGAGTCAGTAACATTTTTAACAATTCAGTGATACCTTTTGAGCTTGGTCCAGAGTGAAGAACAGACAGGAGAACATAGATGTACAGCAGAACTAAGTGAGCTGTATGCAACTGTCTGTATCTGCATACAGCCAGCGAGGTTTAAAGAAATAGGGAGAAAGGTATGATTTCTGCCTGTTAATTGCCATATCAGGTGTGGATGAAGAAAGTATTGGTAAATCTAAAGTAAGAAGTAATTAGAAGATACTTACCTTGGAAAAAAGTCAGTGTGTTACATAGGTCATTGCTTGCTCAATTTAAACTAATTAAAGAAAATTTTGAAGTACTTTAAGACCTTGAAGTAAAAGAGAGAGAGAAAATTGTATGGTTCAACAAATTAATTGCAGCAAATAATGAAATTAGTACTAGAGGTATTTGTCTGAAACATATCTTTGAAATCAGAAAATAGAAGAGAGAGGCAATTAACTACATGTGGATTGAATTTGATAGGTTTTGATAGGAACTGATAATACAGTTTTGGAGCTAGCTTATGCCTAACTTTGGAGGATTAAGGTGTTAAAAACTTGCTTAATACCAATTTGGAATGGATAAATTATAAAGCAAGGTAGCATACTTATGAGGATTTAAAATATTTATTGACCTCATACTTAGTACTGGAATATAATAATATTTCCTGGTCTTCTGCTATTGCAGAAGGTATCAACTCTAATGATGTAATGTTCTACTCATGAAGAGAAGATTAGAGACTTCTATAGTTACAGGCAGCTTTGTCCAAGGAAAGCAGACATGACAAGAAAATGCATAAGAATATCTGAGGATCAGAAGACATTACTGGACTCTTGCTAAGTACAAAATCTCAGTTGACCAAAAACCATTTCAAGGTTTACATGTCTTTCCTTGGAAATAACTGCTTCCCTGTGTTTACTGCAGTAATGAAAACTTAACATGAAACTGAAACAGGTTCAAGACAATTAACAGTAATCCCAATTTGATCCCCAAAGTTAAAATCTTGGGATGATTCAGAGATTCATGTCAATACTTTTTTTTTTTTTTTTTTTTTTTTTTTTTTTTTTTTTGGCTTGTTAGCTTCATTGCAGGAAATTCCTTCCAATTCTAAGGAAAATGGACCTTTTTAGTAGTTCAAAGCACAAATATGGTATTTACATATATGAGCCTTGTGTGAGACATCAAATTAAAAGCTTTATTACTGACTAGGAGTTGCATATCCAACCTGTGGGATTTTTTTTTTTTTCAGTAAATGAGAGGAAAAGCTGGTGAGTATGAAGATAGTCATATTCCTACAACATAATCATAACAGAGAAAATTGTAATATGAAAAATACAGGAGCTACAAGACCTCAAATATTCTTAAAGTGCATTTAAAAAGACATAATTAATGACAAATCCCTATGGTTTGATGGCTCTAAGTCTCAGAACTGAAGGTACAGTACGCTTTCACACATACAAGTTCTAACTCCCCTTGTGCACAAGACTTGACTGATAGTCACAGCAGTACACATTGCCAGAAGAAATCTTTAATGAAAGAGTCCTATTAGGTCTTCTGAGCCATACAAAAACTCATTTATCAGCTAGCCCTCTTGATGAATCTTCAATAGGATTCAGAATGATATGACACTAATGTATTGTTGATATGACACTAATAGCAATGGTTTTCTCACTGAAGCTCCATGAAGAAAGTCAAAGTGGTACAAAATGGCCTTCTCAATATATATGTTTGCTTTGACAGGCAGAATCCGTCAACTGGGCAAAGCATGGTAAAACAGAGAACTGATAAATCAACTGGCTTCCAAAGCACATTAGGTTTGTTAATAAGAAAATGGTTGCAGATTTCTTTTCTTTTTTTTTATAGAAGAGTTTGTAAAGATGGATATGAGCATCAATACTGAGATTTTTAAAAAATTGTAAATGTCATGTTAATATTCTTACTAATTTCAAAAGAAACCCTTATGTTCATATCTCAAAAAAGTGATCATTTCCTTTTTCCAAAAAAGTGAATCTTGATATGTTAATGTGATATAACATATCAAATATTTATGCATGCAGTAGATACATCTCAAGGCCATCCTTGTAGATTTGCGTTTAAGAATAATACACATAAACATTGTGCAACTAAATGCCTTTGACAGCAAAAATATAAGGAACTGAATGAATTTAGAATAGCTAAGTCTCCTTTAGTTCAAATGTTTGTTTTTTAATGTCTCAAAGCAGTTTTTAAACAGAAAAGTATAGGCAATCTTTTAGATAAGAAGAAGAAATTAAATGAACAAAAAAGTGTTGTATGTTGTCATTGAGTGGACAGCAATCACCAAAACAACTTGGAAGCTCATTTCATCCCATAACTATCTGTGAAATCACTTCCTTGAAAGAAATGTGTAAGAAATCCCACTATAAGCAGAGGTGGTGTGAATATTTTGTTGCAGTCCGTAAGAGAGTTTATTTTAAACCCTTAAATACTTCCTATTTCTTTCAAAACTCTTAACAGTCTTTTATAAATGTTGCTCATATAATTTCCCATAATTCTTTTAAAAAATCTCATTAAATTCATACTCCTAAGTAATTGATGTAATTTATATGGAATTTATATGAATGCTGTTTGTGTCTAATTTGTATAAATTTCCATTAAATCCATTCATCATCATCAGTCATCACTTTCCTCATTCTCTTTGCTGGGATCACAGAACTGCCTAGGTACATCAGTGTGTTCACAATCCCTACGTGTTAGGAGAGTTTCTGTGTGGTCTCTGTAGTGTAAGGCTCTGAGTGAAAAACAAGCTCCTTTTCAGAGACCCTGCAACCTGAAAAACAATGTATAGCAAGCCTGTGAGGCTGGCAGAACACATGATCTTCCAGTATTATCAGTGTATCCAAATCATAGATGTAGTATGCAAATTAGTAGAAGCAATCAAAGAAATTGCATTTTGCCACAGCTGCAGGATTGGGTCTTAGCTGGGAACTTCCCTAGAAGGTGCTGAGTACCCTCAGCTTCCATTAAGTGCTAATGAGGGGAGGGGTATACTAGGAGGAACTTGTCCCATTTTGAATCAAACTTTTTGATAACATCAAGAAAATCTCTGATTACAATAATTTGTTTTATAATGTGTCACTCTACACTTATGCAAAATGAGTATACTTGCTATAATTCAAGTATTCTACAAATACTTAGCTGTGCTAAATGTGTGCCAAGTATACTAAAAATATATTACTTTTCATAAGGATATAATTTCCTAGTAATCAGAAGATATACTCTGATTCAAAAATTGCTATAATTGTTAATGTTGGGGAGAATTCCTGAGGCATCCCGGCAGAGTAATATCTGTGATATGAAGCTACAGATAGGTAGTTGAGATCATCACTGTTTAAACCATGAATGACGCACCTGCTGAAGAGATTCACTAAGGGAATACTGCAGTGTGCCAGATTGATAGTATTTTTACACTTCATGACAGCTTTATTGTCAGGTTGCTGAGTTCAAAAAACCTTTCACTGGGGGAAGTGAGAGTTGCCCTTTTCAGGAATTGTAGTATTAATTGCTGTTAGTTTAAAAGCTTGATTCAGTTTATTGTTACTTAGTCCCCACAATCTGTCTTGAGAGCCCTTGGTATTGTCATCGCTTTTTAGTAGTTCAGGTGTTTGTAACACAGTGCAGAAGTACTAGAGGAGGCAAGTGGAAAAGAAAATTAAATGAATGACAGATTGGAAGGCAGCAAAGAAGACGGGCTGGAGATGAAGTATACTGTAGATGAAGTGATTTAAAAAAAAAAAAAAAGGCAAGCAACCAAAGTTTAAAAAAAGCAAGAATTGTTGTGGTAAATACAGAGGAAGGAAATGGAAGGGTGATAAGCAAAATCCTAACCAAAACTCCTGAAAGTTTACTACTCAGAGTATGTGGTGGAGACAGAAGCCAATCCAAAACCAGACAGTTGTGTTTAGCTGTATTATGATCATACCATGGTTAGAAATACTGTGAGAGTAGAGTTGAGCTGTTGAGAGAACTGTCTGTGGCTTCTGGCAGCATCTCCTGTGCCTGGTTGACCCACATGATCTGTGACACAACAGGATTTTTCATGACTGATCCTGTGGTGCTTCCAGGGCAAATTTGACTGGGAAGGGTAAGCTTTCTCCAGCTATAAATTAATGTTATTCTTGTGGTCCTGTCAGAGGGGAAAAGTCACAAAAGGTTTTATAATATTATTTCCCTCCTGTACAGCACCAAACCTACTCACTTTAAGATTCAGACTAGGCAATTCTGTGTCTTGCTGTTCTTATATGATGCTAACGATTTCTCACCTGACTTTCCAGGCAGTGTCAAACACGTCCACGTATTTGCCATAAACAAATTCTTAGAAGCATTCCAACACTTTGTCTCTAGTTTCATAGTTCTTTCTAGAGCTACCAGCAAACACACAAAAAAAATGCCAGAATCCAGGACAGCCTATTCTTTTAACCCAGGAAACCACTTTTTCTATACAGTATGAACATTCAAACTTTTCTGTTGTATCTGGAAGGCTTGTGTCTCTAAGAAATACACTTCTCTGATGTCAGAATGTATATTGCATTGTGCTTTTAAACTACCAAATTAGTGTTTGCTTCATGTAATTTTTGATCCATCCAATGTTTTTTCTGTTGCTGTTTCAACTGTTTGCCTTCCTCTGACATGTTCAGTAGATAGAATTATTTTTTCACTCTTCTTTCTCTGTGAGTCTTTCCAGTCATTTTGTGACCACAGACTTTGTTGACTACTGCTCTTGATTTAGCTGTACATTTGTGCAAAAAAAAAAAAATACCATAACTACCAAAGCAGTAGGAAAAACAGAGATTTCACACAGATTTATATAGTGGCGGGAGAAAAGGTCAAGATACTGCATATTTTTAACAACAGACTCAAGTTCTCTCTCATGTGTTTGATAAACTCTTGTTTTTCTGGATGCATTATAAGACCAAATTTTTTCATTCTGTAGACAGATGACCCCAAAAATAGTCTGAAGATGGTTTTAAAGATCCAAATTGAACTGTCAGAACTAATTAATAACTGTTCTCTACTAATATTCCTTTATTTTCATGGATGTGATGTACTGTTCCAGTGACATGTATTTGTATTTTCTCCATATTACTTTACATTGCATTCTTTATACATCCTCTCGACAACAAACCTCTTTTTCTGTAGTGAGCATTGAAAAGGTGTTTTCATCTACAGGTTATGTTATGTCAAGTTATTTCATCATACATAGGAGGATTTAACAAGACAAATGATAAAAAGATGAAGTAATACAAATATCACACTTATTTTTGAGATGTATAGGCTGAATCACATTCAATTATTGCTAAAGCAATTTGTTAGTTATAGCTTGCTCCCCAATCATCCTACAAGATAATGTCTAGCTTCTCTTCTTTATTTATCAGCTAAGCTTATAGTCTTCCAAGTGGATGGGTCAGTAGTAATTGACAAATTCAAAGTATTGGTGAGTCAGAAAAAACAGTTCTCATCCTACAGACAGTTAAATTACCATGGTTATCTTGGTTATAGACAAAAGACCTGGGCTGGTTTATCTCAAGGCTTTGATCCTTTAATTTATTTAATGCAGGACTCCAGTAGGGAGTCCCCCTTGTTCTGAGAACTTACACTGAGTCTTGGGTATTCAATGGTTTAATGCTACAGGCAGAGAAACTCACAGATTTTCCTGATGTTTGCAGATTTCAGGATTTTAAAATAATGCAAATTGAGCACAGTTTGCCCCAAAAGCAAATTAGCATTGTGCACCTGTAACAAGCATAATATGTGTATCTCAATGAAAGTATGAACATTCAGCACATTTTTACCTTATTAGCACTCCAGGGGTAGCAGTGACTTAATTCCTTGCTGTTGCAAGCTCTGTAGCTGTTACCCATGGACATTTTCAAGTTGCCCCTAAAACACCTTTGTCAAAACCAAACAGAAATTTCATGAAAAGTTTTGACAAGACAGGGTTATGTTTCATTCCTGTATAGAATGAATTACTCTGTTAAGGGTATAAAACTTTTGGCATCCAAATTCTGTGGGGCATAAAAAGAAATACCACTCCCAGAACTGGTTTGCCTGGCTTTGTAATACTTTAAATTTTGAAGCAAATCCTTCCTATCTGGAATGCAGACTCATAGAGCACCTGTTGGAACCATATGAGACTGCAATTTAGAAAGGAAGACTGAGGCTTGGGAAGAAAATGATCCAAACTTTTTGGAAATGGACTTCACTGTGGCATAGTGCAGAATGATGGAAGAGAATGTAACATCACATCTGTTTACGTGGTTCTCTTAGTTTATAGATGATTTGTTGTTGGAGAAAGTAAGCTTCAAGTCTCCACAAAGTATTAATCACTTTCATATGAGAAAGAAATACCAGTGGGTTATCACTGCATCTTGCCCCAAGTGCCAGATTTTTTTCATATGGTTGAATTAAGGAAGATTCAAAATTTTGCAGTGATTGTGTTTAGTTCCCTGTTGTTACACTTTGGAAAAGTCTTGTTTTGAAAGCTGACCATTAATTGCCCTTGAACTGTCTTATTATATGAGTAATAAGCCTTCAAGACAGCTTAGGTTTTGTTTCCTGCAAAAGGAATCACTAAAATGTTTACTTTTTTATTAAGAATGCCTTTTTCATTCCCTGAGTTGTCTTCTGTTTTTGTCTAACTTTAGTTTTGTTTCATGCATATTTATTTTAGTAATTTTAGGGGTTTGAGTTATTTTATATGGTAACTGCTATATATTATGCTTTGCTGGACATTTATCTCAGTCCACAAGTGTCCTTGTAGATGGAATAGGTACTTCTAAGTAACATTAGAACTTCTCATTCTTTTGAATATACACAAATATGTTGTTAAAACATTTTGAAATTTAGATATAGACATAAGATATAACCACATTAAGCACATCAACTGAGCATAGCATGATGCTGTGTTAACAGTTTTCTCCTTCACTGTTGAATGGTTGACTATCAATTTAGATGACAGACCTCAGAACAATTAGGAACACAGAGCTGAAGGAACTTTCTCAATCCACTATTCAGAAAAGCTAGTAATTTTGAGGGGCTAGACAGAGGATGTAATGGACAGCAGTACTGTAAAATAACATAATAAGAATATCATAAACACTCTGTGACCTCATTTAAGATGTTTGCTTAAGTGTTTGTCAACCTGTCTCAAAAAGGATATTGTCACATTTTGGGACAGGTTCAGGACTAGGAGAGAAAAGTCAATGACAGTGCTGAGACATCATAAGATTTCTTATTAAAAACTGAAAAGACGGAAGTTATCAAGAAGAGTCACATAAGAGAGCCATTCAAACAAACACATGAGCAAAAAACACACCTCTTCCAACAAACCTCAAACCTACAGGTATGAAAGGTAATAGATTGGAAGTTACTGTTTCTTATCATGTATAATGCAAAAGACATTCTGTGAAACTGAAAAGAAGCTGATTCAAATCTGTATTGGAAAATTCTTTTTCATGCAGTATGTTATTGAACTATGAAACACATTTGTACAGGTTGCTACTGAGGTCAAAGCCTAAGCAAAATTCCATAAAGATTTGACTATTGAAATAATGATGAAGAAATTACAAAATGTTATAATGTGTGCCCACATATTTTTTGAGAATTGGTATACCTCAAGATACAACAATATCCTTGACACTTTTATTGTGATGATTGTCTGCCATAGTTGTATTATGCAATTCTTCTGTCCTCCGGTGAAGCATCTCAGACTGACCATTGTGAGAGAAGCCTGCCGAGTTAAAAGAACCCTGATTCTCTTCCAATATGAGTCTTAGAAAGAGCTTTTCCATACAAAACTGGATGCGAGAGTGTCTTTTACTTCCTTCAATGAGTTTTCTTTTGTTGCAGTGTAGTTACGTTGCTGCACCATTTTGTAGATAGAGGTACATCTGTTCTGCTCATGCAAAAGTTAGCCAGCTGTGTACCACCTGTTAATATAGCACTATGTGGGAATTAATGAGCTTTTCTCAACAATTGTTCCAATGGCTCTTAATCAGCAGTTGATTCTCCACTGAGTGATGTATGGCATAGTTTACTGTGCTCTTCTCGTGTGGCTGTTCCATAGCCAGTATGCAGACCTTTAGTGACCTGTTCAGTAACCAAGTATAGCCTATTTAAATTTATGAAGTGTCCACAAGCAGATGTGGATTCAGACATCATGAATTTGTTATTTTATTCATCCAATCAGGTGTCTGCAAGTAGTATATATTCAAATTGCATATAGTTGCAAATATTGCCTGCAGTATTCATCACAACAAACAACTGACTTACAGATTTGGGGAAAAGGCTTCTCTGATGTGGCATGTTTTTTTACTTACATAATTAGGGACAGGCAGCTACTGTTTGCAGTAATAGAGCTTAAAGACTATTAATATACCCATATTCCCTTCTTTGCATTTGAAAGAATTTATCACTCATTAGTACATTGTCAAAGACAGGATTATGTCTTGGTCCTATGTGCACTCACAGGGAAACCCCTGCCAACTCTTTTAGTTGCTGCCAGGAAGCCAGTGAACAGAAAATAATTTGGTGTTTTTAGAGGCATAGAAAAATAACAAGTGTTTTCTCTAAAAGCAGAGTCCTTAAGCATAGGAAGTGAAGTTATGAGGATCCTCATCCTGATCTTTGCACACCGGTCAAGGCTGTGACTGGGGAGTCTCTTTGCCCCTACCAAGAGACTCATGCATTTCTTTTGTCCTGTCTTCACTGTGAATTCATATAGTTCATGCTGAAGGTTGAGTAGTTAAATAACTTCTACTGGAGTTTAGATATTGAACCTCTGTTAGTACAGGATGTACTGACTGCACAATGAAGAGTGTGAACCAAAGGTCCCTAAGCTGTTTCAGAGGCATATCAAATGCTTTACATTGGTTAGTGAAGCTATGACACATTCTCTTGAACAACTATTCAGCACTGGGTTTGTTTAAGTACTCTTTCATTTTCCTCACACCAGTAATGAAGTAAAACAGTCTAATAAATATTCCTTACTACTTAAATTACACAATATAAGGTGGATCCCCATGGAATGTAAGTGAAGCTGTGGCAAGGAATTTCTCTTGAATAAATATTGACATTTTCCCCCATTTACTTGATTTGCTGCTGTGTTACATAGTAAACTTCATACTCTTGTGGTGTGAGTACAAATGCTCATTTGTAGGAGACGAAAATATTTTCCATTGTCATATTTTATTGAAATAGGTGAGCAAAACTTTAAAGCCAGAATTAGTGGTAGGACTGTAGGACAATTACTTAGCATGATCCATAGGTTAATGGCAGTTATATGGTCACTTCCTTGCATATCACATTGAATTATTATTCTTTTTTGTTTCTGGAAACATAATTAGTCTGTGATAGATGGGAGGCTAAATTCAGCACTTGAGGTCAAGCTGCACCTTTTTATGAAATAGCTGCAGATACTTTCTGCATTTTGAGACATTAATTTGCATCCAGTCTATGTCAAATCTTCCTAGCCTTTCAAGACATGTCAACTTAGAAAACCATAGAATATCTTCAAGAGATAAAATTGATGGTACTCTTCAGTTCCTCCTGCCCCTTTCACCCGCCTGCTTTGCTACTGAGTGTTGCGGGATAATCTAAGACAGAAACAATGTCCTTTCTTCTTTTTATTAAATAATGCTGTCTATTTTTAGGTCCTTGACATTGAACTAGTGATAATCAATATATCTCTCGAGCAGAGAAAGGAGAATAAATTAATGTTCTCTAGCATTTGTTTGAACATGATTTGACAACATGCTTCACTAATATTTATATGGGAAGTAGACTGAAAATGTTCTCATAAAATACGCTAGAAATATGATAATTTGATGAATTTGAATTAATAGGTGAATCTGTTAATTCTAGAAAGCTTTTAGGTCAAAATGGCTTGTTTAACGGTAAAGTTTCTGAGTATCTGTGACCCAACTGAGACAGAACTTTAAAACCTGATGTTTTTACTGTGAATATGACATATTTAACACATGTTTTATGAAGACATTAAAAGCATTCAATTTTTTTTTTCCCAGTGCAAAATGAAAACAAATACTGAACACTTGGAAGTTTCTGTGAAAAATGACATGTCAGCTTTATATTCTTTCATACTCTCAATATTTTTCAGGGCATGTTTTCATCAGAATTTTCATGTAACATGAAATTCTTTATAATTCAGAGAGCTAAACAGAAGACTTATGCAATTTAAACCTTATTTAAGACTGTGAAATAGGGAGGAGGTGAAAGATACACATTGTAAAGGCAAAGTGTTAGGCCTAGGCATAAAGATTAATTTTACCTAAGAAAAGTGCTGGGTATTTATTTTCAGATAAATATAGAGTCAGAAATCTTAGCACTGATTTATTTTAAAAATAGAACTTGTCTGCTTAAATTGAGAATCTGGGCTCAGATAATGAAGAAAGATAAGCTTATTCAGCAGAGATCGAGAGCAACCTTTGAGTGCCTTTCCTATGGTGGTAGCTTGGCCAAGCTTTCTCCAGAGCTGACCTTTCATATATCATGAACAGCATGGCTGTAAATACAGAGCATTTGACACAATAGTATTTGAGAAGACTTCTATAGATATATTTCCATACTAATAATTCATAAGAATGAATATGACTATCAGTTGAATTCTTCTTGCCAAACAGACCAGTCAAAATGAATGTTTTTGTTGATTACTACACAGAAATTGAAAATAATGAGTAGTAGTATAAAACTATTTCTGACAAAAAATGCAGTAATTTTAGTATCTGAAGATTTTTTTTTCCACTTTACCATATAGAGCATATGCATGAACTCTATTTGCTTTGATGATTTAATTTTTTTTTTTTTTTGGCTATAATTTAAACTGCAGACCCTTAACTTGTTACTGTATCCACATTAAGAGATAACACTTTCAGTATATTATCATCTTTGGAGACTTTACATTTGAGCACTGCAGAGCAGCAGGCAATCAACTCATAAGAAAAGTAAAATCTTTTATTTAATCATTTTAACCAAAGTAATTTCTTTATAGGATAAGATTTTTTACTTCATAAATTCCTGGAGTGCAGCTGAGAATCTCACAGCTACTTCAAAGAAAAATTGAAGAACACGCAAATCTTTTTTTATTAGTAAAATCTAAAAGCACATTTAAATGTATGGCTCTACTAAAGAGATAATGCTTCCTTTTTATTAGTGTTAGGGAGCCCTGGGACTTGTAAGGGTTGGCAGTGTCCTCAGGGCCCTGGCAATTTGCATACAGTATTTGTATTTTAAAAACTATCATTGCTCATTTTTGCCAAGGAGTTGTGAAGAATTTGTAAGTTGGCTTCTATTCTTAGGTGACTTCTTTCCCTAAACAAACCAAACAAACCACCTAACAAGAGCCAGGAAAGCATCTGGGAAATAAAGCGGAACAACCCTATAGTGTTATAATACATATACACACACACATATAGAGAGTATATGCTATGCCCAAACGAACACTCAAATGATCATGCATATTTAAAGAAAACCCTTGCCATGAAGATAGAAATTACATTTACATAATGATTTTACAGCTGCTGCATGACTTAACTGTATAAATTTTTAATTCTATGTGAAATTCAGTGCATCACAAATAGACAAAACCCCTCCTTCCATATTTATTTATATAATTTTATTATACCCTCATAGATGAATTTTTGTAACCTCCAGATGCCTGGATACTTAATGGATAGTTCTGAAGTATCAGATTGGTTTTTTTCCTAGTTTTTGTATCCCTTCAAACTACTCATGGTCTACATTGATCAGCATTAAAATCCCCTGCACCGCACTTTCTCCAGTTTCAGCTTTTTTTTTTCTTTCCTTTTTGCATATTGCATAAGTATTTATAATACATAAAACAGGTTTGTAATTCTAATAAATTCTGTTCAGGAAAGATTAAATTTCTGCACACTCACCACGAAGTTTGCAGGGCAGCGCTACCAGTAGCAGGGCAGGGTGGCCATGGCTGGTCTCCAACACTGGAGTTATTCAGGTGTCCTCTGCTTTTTCACCTTTGCTTTTTACATCATATCAGTGTACCACCAAGGACAAAAATTTCAGGGAAATCTGAATTCCTGTGGAGAAAAATGGCCATAAATCTTTTAGGAAAGTGTACAAAAATTATCAAAGAAAAGAAAGGATATAATCTACTAAGTTTCTTCAGAGAAAATTTAAGAAGCAATCTAGCATTTAGTCAGTCTCAGTCAAATAAAGACACTGACCTGGCTGTCACCAGCGCTGGGGATGAAATTGCTCATTACGAAGTCAGCCTTTTCCAGAAGCCCACAAGCTGATGATGGGATAACAAGCTTCCTGGTCTTGATGGAGAACTTTACCAGATAATTTTTAGAGGCTTGTATTTTTGTTGCTATTGTTTAGTTTATGGAAATGAGAATGAGAACACAAATTGTTTTCGTGGGGGGAAAAAAATCTGTTTTCTGCAATTACTGGAGACAATGAGAAATGAGAGTTTCCCAAGGGAGATCAAAGGTAACAACTACATTTTTGATATTCACAATTCATTTCCTACATCTGCCTTTGCATGTGGGATAAATCAACTTTGGTAGCTGATAGCAGCAGGACACTTTTTTCCTGCATATTTATGCATACATTCATCAGTAGCGCTATGGTGAGGGGTGAGAAGGAATCAGGTTGTGTTTATTCCTGATCTCTTTATGTTGCAAACAGTAGTCTTGACTCACTTCCTAGTCCAATCCCAATACTGCTTAGATGGGGAATGGAGTAGAGGCCCATAGAAGAAAAAGTGCTGTCCAGAAACTGTGCTGTCCAGAAACTGTGATATTTCTGAGAGTAACAGCAGTTGAAACTAGAGTACTTGGTATCAGAAACATCCTGGCTCCCTTGTCTCCATTCATTTCTACAAATATGAATTTTTCTTGGAACTATATTTAACTTGAGTTTTTGAGAAGACCTAGGAAAAAAAGACAAAAAATAAAAAAGCAACTGATTGTAAAGGAGCTCTGTGTTTTTACCTTTTGCTTCTCCTATTGACTTGTTTTAAAGGCAGACACCTGAATAATTCAGACAAGTAACTTCCAATATGATGAATTCCTGAGGGGCAAGAACGAAACCAAGAATCTGTCCAGTTTTCTTCAGCAACAAGAACTCATTTGAAAACTATGTTGATAGTTCTGAGCAAATTCCTGTCTTTTTCACTCAGTAAACCATGTTATTAACTCTTACTAGCAACTGCTTCAGAGTTTCACTACCAGAGTGTTACTGAATAGGCTGATTTTGCTTTCTGCAAGGAATGCTTTCAGTTTCAATATGCTCAGAGTTTCTGTAAGCATCTTCAACTTAAAAAAAAAAAATATATATATGCTTGCATTGTAATAGAATCTTTGTAACTGTTTCATGACTGAAGATAGTTTCTTATTAGTTTAAAAGCCATGTCTCCTCAGAGTTCTGAGAAGTGCTGATTCTGCTTACGGAGTTTTCAGAGCGTACTTTGGGGAGAGAAGGATTTCCATTTAAATGAGTAGCTTGATATCAAACTGGCAGACTACAGGGTCTAAGCAGCAGTCAGGTATCCCTATACAAGTATCATATCTGTCCTTTTGTAAGTTTATGATTATTTTCATAACCAATTTGTCATTAAAGATTAAGCTGTTTGCATATTTTCCTGTATCCTGCAATTGTTTAATAATTCTTTAAAAAATAGAAATACACATATATTCTTTTAATTTATTTGTTTTTGTAATACAGAATGTGTTTGACGAGTTTGCAATATTCCCTATAAATTTACATTGTTGTATCAATATTTATCAGAAATAGAAAGAGCTTGGTTTAGGCCCACACAAATGCAGGAGGACCAGCTGCACTCTTCAGGAAACGCTGGTAGTGCATGAACTCTCTTTCAATCAAGACTGATGAATTTATTAGCATATGTGAGATTGTGTGGGAGCTCCAATGGTTTAAAGAAACTTGACAGTAGGCTGGCAAATAAGGTCCTGAGACAGTTGTATATCTATGTGGTATAATAACACTGGCTTCTTATGCTCCTCTAACTGTTATGATCTAAATAAGGCATGGTAGCTATTAAGTGCTTTTAGACAGGTTCTCTGTGTTAAAACAGAATTTCCCTTAGTAACAGATCTATGGCTGATTCATTTTACAGTACAAATAAAATTTTTACAATAGAATAAAACAATTACCCCTTTTAGTAGGTTACAAAGATAGTAAAGGGTTTAGAGGGGAAGCCATACAAGGAGCAGCTGAGCTCATTTGATCTGTTCAGTCTGGAGAGGAGTAAACTGAGGGAAGACTGCATCTTGGCCTGTAGCTTCCACACAAGGGGAAGTGGAAGGGCAGGCACTGATTTCTTCTCACTGGTGACCAGTGACAGGACCTGAGGGAATGGTCTGAAGTTGTGTCAGTGGAGATTTAGTTTAGATATTAAGAAAAGACTTTTCATCCTGAGGTTAGTTGGGCACTGGAACAGGCTCCCCAGGGGAGTGGTCACAGCACCAAGCCTGACAGAGTTCAAGAAGTGTTGGGGTGATACTCTCAGGCACATGGTGTGACTCTTGGGATTGTCCTGTGCAAAACCAAGAGTTCAGCTTTGATGATCCTAGTGGATCCCTTACAGCTCAAGATATTCTAAGATTTCGTGATTCTGTAGTAATGATGCATATAGAAAATTGGAGTTGAAACAAACACTGGAATTCAAAGTCACTAATTTCTATTAATTTCTCATATCTACTTCTAAATTTTAGGATTAGTCATTGAAGCAAATTAGGCATTTTACAAACACCTCTACAAATCTCTGCCTGTTTTTAGAAATAAGCTATTGGTTTCAGGGCCCCACTTGCCACAATGCCAGTCTGACATTTTAGATAGCAAATAAGCAAAGTGCTGTATCCTCTTCCTGAAAAGATGCCACATGCAATGAATTATATCTTTTCAACAAAGAATATAAATTGGTTTAGTATTTTTGAGAGAATCATCCAAAACAGTACTGCTGTTAAGAGTGTAGTAGTCTCAAAGAAGTCCTCCATTTTTTTCAGGATGTTAGAATAAGTATTTTGTAAAGTCACAAAGGGTTTTATATTACTATTTCTTTAAAATAAATGTATCTTTAAATGTTCATGCAAACTCTGCTGTTTTTACACAGTGCTGATAATGGGGGGTGGTGGGGGGGAGTGGAACGAAAAAGGCATGGTAAAATTGTGTCTAATAGCACGATACTCACACTTAACTTTTAAAAGAAAGGTTGTTGCCTTGTTTCCCAAATATACAACTTTGATCTGTCTCATCATTTTCAATGAACATAGGTTCTGGCTTGAAGTGTCTTATTGAATCATAGAGTGGTTTGGGTTGGAAGAGACCTTAGAGATCATCCAGTTTCAAGCCCTATGTGTATATATATGTGTATATATATGTATAATATATAGATATAAATATGTATATATAAACATTATGCTTTAAAATCATGTTTTATTTCTCTGCTTATCATTATATGTTACATTTAGCAAAGTAAAAGTGCAACTTGACCTTGAAATAACTTCCATATGGGTTTTTCAATCCTACTGCTATACAGACAGATGCAGAAAACCTGTAAATGAATGTAATGGCATTCACATTGTGTTTTACTTTGCTACATCTTAGCTCATTTCATAGTAAGCAGTTTCTGCTGAGGACCAGTGTTCAATATATCTTCACATGAAAAGAACTGAAAGTAGAATATAAAAAGAGATAAGCAAAGCAAACTACTAGTTTCTTTTAGAAAAGTGACATGATGTTGTGGTCTAGTTCAGTATCCCCATTTCCCCCCAATCTTTTTTAAAGTTTAGAATAATTCAGAAGTGCCACGTGAATAGAAAGTAAATGTAATCAAAATGATTTAGTTTTTTGGGTGAGTGCTCAAATGACAGAAAACAAATCTTGACTATAGGCACTGTAGAGAAGTAGGTAAATCTGCCTAGAACTCCATCAGAAATAGAATATTGTTACTGAAAAAATTCAGTTAACTGAAATTCTTGCCAAATCTCTGTCACTGAACCAATGCAAGGATTGAAAATATGGAGTGATGGGTTGAGGACATAAAACTGCCAGCCACAAAATGATAGCTGCAGCATGATGCACAAAAGCCTCTATGTGCTTGTTCATAAGATGACTTGTAATGCACATCCTTCAGCCTGTATGCTGCAGCTGAGCCACCCCTGCATGTAGAGCTTCTCACCATAACAATGTGATCTCTGTGCTGTGTCTCCCCTGACACTGCCAGCCCTGCTTTGCTTTGCATTGCTCACGACACCACTATTCTTTGATGCTGGTACACTATCAGCTCATTTATGGCTGGATGAATGGAACTCATCTTTATGGTCCTCTACTGCCAGTCTACTCCTCTGAGGACTGAATGGGCTTTCTGGGGCATACACTACCCCTTATTATCCCTATCTCCTCTGTTACCTTCTCCCTTTCACCTGAGGAAATCCATCTTGGGCTGTGACCAGCCTAACATCTTCATGCTGGATTGAACAAGGGGACTCGCCATAAATGCCAATCACAACAAGGCACTCTAACCTTCTAACAGACCTGGAAATGCCTGGGAAATTAGGACTTTGAGAGGCTGACACTTTGTAAGTTTAAAGCTTCCAGTCTAGACTAGACCCAAAAGAGTCTTGAATTATCTTTCTCACAAAGGGAAGAATCATGAGAAACAGTGATATGTAAGCATCTCTACAAGCAACAAACTTGTCACTTTCACAACTAGAATGAACTCCAAAACAAGAATAGTCTGGTTTTGGTAACTCCATGATGTAAATATCAGGCTGAAAGCTGGATTTCACTTGCCAAAGACAGGATCACAAATTAAGTACTTTCAGTTGCCATACAAATATCTTTATTTATGTATAAAAAGAAGAGTTTTCACCTCCTACAATGTCCCTCTGACACTGAACTTACATTCGTGCTGAGGTGCATACTACAAACTCCTATTTCTTTGCAACTGAACTCCTAAAGCTTGAACAATATTTAGTCTTGCTAAGTAGTCTTTCTACATGCTAGTGCTATAGATAATTTTAAAACTTATGGAAATTTCATAAATGCTCTTTTTTTCCTACTTATAAAATTCAGCTACATGTATTTCCTTCATGAGATCTTTGTGACACAATTTTCTTTCATTTCTTACATTCCATAATTAATTTTCCAGAATAGTTCTTTTTCAAATCACTGAAATACTTATATTTTCCTGAAGCTTCTGCCTTCAACTGGTTCAGTAGCCAGTGCATGACTCTGGCTGTTTGAAAGTGGAAAAGTAAGATGTCTGCTTTGCAATCTGCTTTAAGTGCCTTTTGGAAAAATGAAACAGATGTGCATTGGAGGACAGGATGAAGTCACAGAGGGGCAAGAGTCTTGCAGGGCCTCAGTGAATGGGCAGGATCATGGCATCTGTACACAGAACTCTATTTAATATGATAGTTTCTGCTTTAGTTTCAGGGGATTTTGTAGGGAGACGAAGATGAGTTTCATCTCATTTACTTTTTAAACATCCATAATCACCTTAAATTAATCACCTTAAATTCCCTTTGTAATAAATTAACAGGGAAACATTGATTGCATTGCTTCAGGCATGACAGTCAAAGAGCATATGCAAAGGAAGGTTTGTAGATTTAGGCAATATATTTCATTAAGCAAACTAAAAGTCTTAGAAAAAGAAGACCAACTTCCAGAAAAAAAAAAGTGTATCTTCAAATCTAAAGTAGAAGCAGCAGCCTTCAAAATTAAAATTAAATTTGGCCCTGCTAGTCCTTCTAAAGAAAAATGTACATGTTTGAACCAAAGTAACATACATGGAAAACGTGATGTTGGAGCTGATCTACCTTATTTTAGGTGTGTCAGGGTGAGATCCATTATAGCCAGGACATCACTAAGTGTAATGACTAGATTCACAATTAGGGAAGACATTGTTGGAGTATTTATAGAAATAGATGAATCCCATTCTAAAATGAAATTAATTTTTGAGGCAATGTTCTGGTATTTTTTGAGTATGGTTTTCCAGCCCTGCTATAGAAGTTAATAGAGAGATAAATCCTGCTACAAATATAATCATGAAAGTATTTACTAGGAATTTTAATAAAATGAATTTTAAGAGATTTTCTTGAAAATCACATCTGTACTTCTCTATGATAGATGATGGTAACATTATGGGAATCATGGAATCCATTATATGTCATAGGGTCAAGAAATAATACAATAAGAAAAAGTATATTCAGTAATTTTACTGTCATGGGGTGATGTGAAACATTCATGTTTCCACCTATACTCACTGGCATAGGGACATCATTAAAGCATTTGGATTTAATCTTTCCAATGATTTGACCAATATATGGCCTATACTGCAGGAAGGGTACAGAGACTCAAGACAAATGAAATAATTTGGTGTAGAGTAGAAGTATCTGAGGCCAAAATTTCAGGATTCTTCCTCACTCCTTTACCCACAGCCAGTGGAGGATTTATATCTAAGTTAGCATAATATGATCAGTAACAGAAGCATGTAAGACACCTTAAGTCATTACAGGAATCCTATTGACAAGTAGTCTGGGGACAGTCTACCTGAATTTCCCACCAGAAGACCTGTCTAGGGTCCAGGAGGTACATTGCGTGAAAACATGCCTCGAAAGTTTAAAGAAAGAGCTGAGAAAGTTGAAATCACCCCAAAAAAGCAAAGATTCTTATGCAGTTTTGGTGACAAAACTTTAAGTGTTTCTTTTTGAATGAAACCTTCTTTAAAGGTTTTGTCCTAAATCCACCAGGTAGATTTTCCAAAGTACTTGGGCACTTGAAGTCCTTCCGTTCTTATTTCACAGTCAGTGGAAAGATTGATGGCTACTGTTTTTTATTCTCAAGTGTGTAAATATCTTTAAAAACCTACTCAGAAATTCTGCCCATCCAGATTCTCAGTCACCAGGAGAATATTGAAATTCAGCTTTCCTGGGGAAATTCAGATAATATGTCTGTGAAATAGAGGCCTGAACACATGCAGTTACTGAAAAACAGGAACTTCACAGCTTCACTTTCAAATTTGGGCTGTAGTTCAGAGAAGCACTTTTATACATGCCAAAATCCCTTTAACTTCAATGAAAGTTAAATGTGCTCTTAAGTGTGATCCTTAATAGGAAGAGTCTTTTCCTGCAGCCTTTCAGATGGAGAAGAACTCTGGACAATGGAAGAGAAAAAACACCCACAAAAGCTTTAGAAAGAAAACAGTGTAGTCTTTCTTACAGAGTGGTTTTCAATTAGTCCCTGTAGTCTGCATGTAAAATGACAACTAGATGTGTTTTCCATGAGTTTTCAAAAATCACTGTTGACATAGGTAATTTCTGTATAGAGAGGCTGAATTTCTGAGAGAAAGATAATATCTGTTAACCCTAACAAGTATGTTATTTGGTATTGTCATGGTGGTAATACTTACATATATATTATTCCTCTGTGTTCTTCTCTCTTCACTGCATCTATAATCTATATTAATCTATACTAATATTTAATAATGGATTTAATATTTGATAATAGATTCAAGTCACAAATTTTATTCATTCAAGTATATGAACAGTATAAGACAGAGACAGATTAAAGCTAACTGGAACCCACATGACTCTTGGCTCTCCTGCAAATTTCAGTGGAATGTGAAGATCTTTGCAAACTGAACAAAGTTGTCCCCCTAGATGAAAGGGCTACCCATTTGCACATTTGGAAAGGTTATGGTGACCTGGACACAAATTAATAGCCTTCTGATACTGAGTGAGGGTGTTGACTTGCTTGGAAGTTGCTATTTCCCTAAGAAATTACATTCTTTTAGTGACATTGCTTTTTGTCATTGTTAGCTCCATCTCTGTTCTCATAAAACTGAAGGAGTTGCTTCTCTCTTTATTGAGGGCTTTAATTGACAATAGATTTTTTATATTGGGCAGTGGATACCCCAACAAAGGACCTTGGATTTACAGTTTTCTAATGACACAAATTGCTGACTAACATCCTTTATGTTGTTTTTTCTTTTTTTCCTCTTTTTCTAATGGAAAAAAAAAACTGAACAAAAGTACAAAATATGTTAAAACCAACACAGTCTTAGGAAAAAAACCCTCGTCCACAGCTTCTGCAATGCTGATAAAAGAAATTGATTCAGCTGGTGTAAATCTGTGACCTTTGCAAGGGCTTCTACTCTGCCTGTGTCATTACTCGATTTCCAATGGAAAATGAGGGCATGACAAGTACTATTTGCAGCCATTTCCAGTCAGTGCTTATGATAGTTCTAACCTCGGGGTCAGGGAGTAGTGTGTTTTGCAGTTTAATTCATTGACTATCTGGCCCCAACTCTAGAAAGAAGGGAAACATGGGAAAGGCAGAGAGGAAGCAAGATTCCAAGCAGCTTAATTCAGTGCCTTTGAAACAGTCAGCTATTTACCTTTCAGATGGACAAAGTACAGTCAAGAGGCATTTCCTACATTCATGTGTCACTATGTGATGTGCTGGTGTGATCTTGCTGATAGCTGTCTTCTGGCTGGCTATAGGAATTTCCTTGGTTTCTGAGGAATTTCTTTTCACCAGAAGCAAACCAGAAGCAAAATACATTTCTTGTACCATTCCTATTGTAGCACTTCTTTCCTGAGAAGAAAGCTAATTATTTTGCTTGAGTGCTCTAAGCATGATGAGAAGGCTTGGTGGCACCCACCAGAGCATGGCAGGAGGCCGCAGCACTGGTCCATTCATGGTGGCAACCTTAGAGACTCTGCTGGAGTTAGCACACCTGGGAAGAACTGGACCATCCACCATGCACACTGGGGTGTTACTGCTGGGGAAGCCTTTGGCGGTCAGGGACAAAGATCTGACTTCCTTCTCAGCCTAACAGATAAAGAAAGGATTTAATAAATGTATTTATTGGTTGGTTGTGCTCCTCCTGTACAGAAGATACACTCTAAGCCTCAGAGATATTGCTTTTCCATTCCTTGAACAGTGTAATTAATCCAGCGTACCAACTCAACTGTGCTATTATGGGCATCTTTTATATTTTAATCAGAGTATTTCATATATTGAATATATGAAAAACTATGATTTTCTTTAAAACTTCATATTTCCTAGAGTGTTTAATTTGATTCCAAATATTTGGTTCAGTGAAAATGTAGTGAAATTTCCTTTCACCTAGTTACTAATTAGCAATTACTGAACTCACTTACAGACATGCTTCCTATTATGAAGGGGGAGAAGTTTTCTCAGAAACAAGTGGATAAAATACCCCATGGTAAATACATCATATAATCCCAATAGGAGTATTCAAAGTGCCATAGAACCATCTGGATATCTCTTTGTTGAAGTGTTATTGTTCACAATTAATATACCTTATCATACATTTATTCATTGGTGAGAGGATAGAGTCATAGAATCACAGAATCATAGAATAGTTTGGATTGGAAGGGGCCTCAAAAATATTCTAGTCTAAGTCCCTGCCATGGATAGGGTTGCCATTCACTAGATCAGGTTGCTCAAAGACCCATCCAACCTGGTCTTGAACACTTCCAGGAATGGGGCATCCACAACTTCTCTGGGCAACCTGTTCCAGCACTTCACCACTCTCTGAGTAAAGAATTTCTTCCTGACATCCAATCCAAACCTGCCCTCTGTCAGTTTAAAGTCATTCCCCCCTGTCTTGTCACTAGCTGTCCATATAAAAAGTCCCTTTCCCTTGCTTTTTTTAAGCCTTTTTCGGGGGGAGCATCTTTTATGTGCCTTAGCATATCTTCTAGGAGGATCTGCTCCATGATCTTTCCAGGCAGAGAGGTGAGGTCCACCAGTGTGTAGTTCCACATATCTTTCTTTTTGCCTTTTTTAAAATTGTTGATGAACACAAGGCAAATAGAGTATGCTGGGGTTTTTAGCTTTATTTGAAATCAAACAGTTGTACATTCTCAGAAATTTCTTTGTAAAATCTCTTTACTTTCTAGAGAATTTCAAATTTAAAAACCACTTGGGACAGACATCAAAGAAAGAGGATTGCCTTATTTGAATAGAGCTTTTAGAATAACCATAAAAAATTAAAGAGCAAGTTTAATAAAAAATGTTAAAAAAAATCTATTGGAAGAGAAAATAGCCCAGCAATGGAGAGCATTTGTTAGATAAGTTTAAAGGTTTTCCTTTCCAGTTAGAGGAATTTTAATGGCATAAAAAGATATATGATGTAATTTCTTTCAGAGCAAAGCCCAGAGTGTAATAACATTAGCAATTTGCTCACTTTTTAACTGCATGTTAATTAGTGGTAATTTAGTGAGCTGCATAGAAGTGAAATTCTCAAAAAATATTTTAACAGCTAGCCAGTAATTTTTATAGCTCTGGATTACAGTGCCATATTTTAGAGGTTATGCTTAAAGCCAATTTCTCTATCTGTTTTTGTTTTTGTAGAACACTTTAACAATATTTCATAGAAGAGTTTTAGTATGATCTGAAAAAGCCCCGAAATGCTTCAATTTTATAATAGACTTGTGAATTATGGCCTTATAATAGTGCATTGAAAAATGTTTTCAAGTGCATGAACAAATAGCAGGATTTGAGTGTCTTTCTCTTAGGAATTTGCTTCATACCCTGAGACCTGGTTAAGTCATCATTTACTGTACCGTTGCACACACAATCTTTTAAAGCATAGTCACTCAAGATATTGACATGCTTTGTACATTCTGTGTCCACTGGGATCAAAAGTACTGCAGCATCCCATGGTTGTCCCTCTGGAACAAGAGTTTTCAGTGGCTCAGCTCGTTTACAGACCTACGAGCTTTTTGCTCAGAAATGAGCATTCAGCAAAACATACACACTTTCTGGGAATTAATATCATAAATACTAAATTGGGCAAAAAGTGTAATTTTACTTAAAGATACTTTTACAAAGATATAAATTATACAGAAAAATGCTTGGTGAAGTACAGTGCACTTGACATGTTTTATTATTTTAATATGTTTTTAATAGTACATTTTAACCATTTTTTTCTTATTCACTGAGTTATTATTAGGTAACTACAATTAATAATTTAAAGGGGCCTATTCTGGCTTTTAGTACATTTCTATGACTCCCATGCCAGTAATGAGAATTTAAAACATACTGTATATTGTTATAACTAATATATAACACGAATCTTGTCTCATTTTCCATAGAATTTTAGATAGGAATTTTCCCTATTAGTTTTAAATTTGTGCTATGTATGTTTTGGGGTTTGTAATACTTTTCCTCAGACAGAAACTATTGTCTTGAGAGGCTTAGCTACACCAGCTTTCTCTCTGAAATTTTCAAATGTTGCTCCCTCTGGTTCAGTTCCCAGGACTAGCAGAACTGACAGCACTACATGGGATTCAGATCCTGTGTAGACTGGCTTCCAGAACCTGCTTCCATGTAAGTTCACATCACCCTAATGCCTGTCTACTCTGGCATGAAAGGGAAGGAGGGCTTTATTCGCACAGCCCTTAGGAGCTCTGTCTGAGTTTGGACTTAACTTCACAACACCGGTGGCTCAAAAATGTTCCATTTATGTTGAAAAATTTATGACAAAATCATGTTTAAAAGCAGAGCACTCAAATATGAGCTGTTTCTGCAGCTTTATCCTGACTTTTTTTTTACTGGGAAGTCCAGTTAGCTCACTTCTAATTAAACGTGAAATGTGGGTCAGCTTCGTGACAGTGAGGACAATGAGGGAGTTTAGGCTTGTGTTCTTATTTGTCTTAGTTCAAGGGGAGAACTAAGATATCTATGTTGGCCAAGAAATAAATCCCTCTCCTTTTAAATTTAGAAAACAGAACTTTAATTAGGAAAAAAATATATATATATATGAAAAGGATAACAGTTCTTAACCACAATACATATATATGTATATCCAGAAAGGACCAAACACAAACAGCTTGTAATAAACCTCCCCCCAAACGACAAGGCAAACAGTTAAAAGGTCTTTGGCTATCCCAACAAAAAAGGACTGCAATTGTATCTAAGGAGAGCAGGAGGCGATGTCACACCTCAGCCGCTGGCCTCTCTCTCCCAGGGGATGTAGTTATATTTAAGGACAGCAGGTGGCGATGTCACTCCCCAGCCAGCTGCCCTCTATCTCTGGGGATAGCAGGAGCACAGTCACCAGGTCAGCTACAGTGATGTCGATGACAAGAGCAGCAGAAGGAGACCTATGTCTGAAGTACAGGAAATAGANCTCTATCTCTGGGGATAGCAGGAGCACAGTCACCAGGTCAGCTACAGTGATGTCGATGACAAGAGCAGCAGAAGGAGACCTATGTCTGAAGTACAGGAAATAGACGTGCTCTCTCTCCTCTCCATGGTAGCTCCCAAAATGCCCACGGTCGCCCATGGATGAAAATGCTCGAGTCAGGGATGGGAAGGCAGAGTCGCAGCTATCCAGTGATGCTGGATACCGCTGTGCCTCCACCTTGCTCACTCTGCCAATCGCTGAGCTCCTGACCTGCGCAGAAAAGCACAGAAACCTGCACCCCCAGGACTCCCCTTAACCAAGCCAATCTTCCCCCCTCCTTTTCTCTCTCAAGCTGGGAGAATAGAACAAAGGTCCTTGGTCTGAGTCTTTATGTCAGGATATGCATATGCATTAGTTCTTTTGTTAACCATCTAAACAGTTTTAGGGCATCGGCTCCAAGCCTTTAGGGAGGAATTCCAGTGAGATACCAAATCACAACATTATTTCAAGTTAAAATGACAGAACTGGCATTGCTTAAATTACCAGTTAGGCTTTTTCCTATTTGATGACCCAATTCAGCCTCATGCTTTAACCTGTTATAAACGTATTTCTTTCATTTAACATATAGCAAGGATAGATGCATTGCATCTATAGTTTTGTGTGCAGAAGATATGCATGCATGATTCTTGTGGTCAAATGTGAAGGTCATATAGGACTCAGATTCTCAGGGAAATTATCCCTTGTGCTGCCACCTTTTGTGGATGCTTCATCTCTTGGAAACTACATAATCAGGAGGTGATAAATCCATACTGCTTGCACATACAATACTCACAAAAATCTGTGAATTATTATAGTGTCTCAGGAAGACACTTTGTGAAGCTTTATCATGTGGTTTCCTAAAGAGTGTATTGTGATCTTATATGACTGAGGAGTGAAAACAAGCTATGTAACAGAAACTTTATGCAATATCATCCTCTATCCATTTTGATATTTGAACAATCTTCATCAATTTTTACGGTAGCCCCAGATGTTAGATTTTTTCATGGCTCAGAAAAAAAATCTTATTTTTTGATTATCTCTTTTCTTTTTTCAGCAGCATCTCACTAGTACGACTTCAAGAGTTCCAGTCAACAACACCTAAAGGGTACTCTTATTTCACTTGACTTTTAACAGTATCCATGGCAAAAGGAGTAGTGGATGGATTGCAAATCCCAGAAATAAAGAAAATATATGCTGGCTTGACGCTTGCAAGTGAATTCAGTATTAATAAAACATCCATATTCATTCAGAACATATGACTAGCTTCCCTTTTCTGTGAATTTATAGGTTTCAGGAATACCCTATACCCTCCATGGAACAGAATCATGACTTAATTTGTTTTGCAAATGATAGTTTTACTTGGCTGTGAGTTTATGAGGCAGTAAATTTTCCTCATAACTTGCAGCATTTACCCAGCACATGTCTGTGATGCTGTGAGCTATTTATTACTAAGTGTGTGGAGGGAAGTGAAATGATCATATAGGCGCTCAAAGGAGTCATGATAAAAAAGTATTGTTCCAATAGCATCCTTTTGGTTTTTCATTCTCTTCCCAGTTCTTTTCAAATGCAGGTCGACTGATATCAGTGTCTTTACAGTGGTGTAAGTGGTCACATGGAGATCGCTACATAGTTTGAATGACTCAGGAATATTAAATAAAGTTAATCTATAGGCTAGGTATTTGTACTCATATGTATTGGTGATAAAGAAAGTAAAATAGCCTAAATGACTGTGCTGAATTCAACTGAAGAGCCATCTAACCAAATTGGTAAGACAGAATATACATGTATATACATATATATATGCTTCCCCTGAGTTCATCTGAGTTTCCAGTGACATGGAACTTGCTGAATAAAAGAGCCTTAGACATCAAATATTTCCTGAATGAGAAGTGATGTTTTTTATTTTATTTATTTTACCTTTAAATGCCATCTGTCACACTTGTAACATTGAAAATGCTTATCCATTGCACTGGCTGTTTTCATAATATCTGCAAATATGTAGTATCATAAGTAACACCACTGTCAGTATTTTAATGGAATGGTACCTAAATTCTGTGAAAATACAGATCAGTTCTCAGGTTAATTCATTGTATGCACTGCATGCATACATGCATTCTCAGTGGTCCTGGTGTATGCTAATGCTAAATAAAGTATGTAAATTCATCCTATGAAGTCTGGTTTCCCCTTGATATATACAAATAATGCCACCAAACATTGGTGTGAGCTAAGCTTTATTTATTGTTAACTGAAAAATAAATAGTTCAGCAACAAGGAAGTTCCAATTTGTCAGTAAAGCAATTTTTCATGAGAGCAAACAAACTAGTTAAATTTAAAAAAAAACCAAAACATTTTCTCTTTTACATAAATTTACACCTTAGCCACTCAGAAATACTTGTCCCTACAGCCTAGTTCCTGTTCACTAGTATAGCTACTGTAGATATGTTCTTTGGGTATTATCGGATGTGAATATTAATGGTGCTCTCAGGGAGATAATGGGAGCAAGGCCAGTTTGAGTCTTGGGAATATAGATTCATATTAGGCCAGAAGAAGAGATATTGTGATCTCAGTATTCTCATCCCTAACTGGCCTGTTTAAACCATGAGTATGCAAAAGGGCTGGGAGATACTCCAACAGCGTTTCTACAGGATCTGCCTATAGCCTGTAGGGCTATAAGCGAATGCTGCTGTGGCATCACCTTTCAAGTTTACACTCCACAGATAGGAAGAAGGTGCAGTTTTTGTCACTTCTTCACTCACATTTGTTGCCATTTCAGTCCCTGAAACAGGCTGGATGTATAAATTTCAGAAAACTGCTGCACACCATATTTATTCTTCCTTTCCTGGAGCTCCTGTCTTTTAATTTTTGTCTCTAGGAATTTAAAACTACTTAGACAGCCTCCTGAAAAGTGTTGCTTTGAAGGATAATATTCAGGGAGGTGAAGCATTCTGCACGTACGGCAGGGGACATTAGAGTTTTTCTTGGCTACAAGATACTCTGTAAGGGAATTATTTTTATTTTTTCTTCTCTTTACTCTGTTCATCCAATTGTAATGCAGGTGACATGTTCTTTCCATAGTGACATTTGTCTGAAACCAGAGCTAGGTAACAATACCCTGCATTTCTGAAAAATCTGTATTTGCATCAGAACATGTGCTTTATTACCTTTCATTGCTTTCACATTTATTTTCTTGATTTGGAGCAAAACTGTGACTAGCTAGAAGCTGGTTGATGGCCCTGACCAATCTCCCATGGCATCCCAGTCACCTCCCTGTGGTCTGGCTCAGTCTGGGGCTGGCAGTCGCTCGCCCAGTGATGCTGTAGTAGTACTGCATCCAGACCTGCACAAACCTTATGTTTTAGCCTTGTTTCTAGCCCAGTCTCTGTCCCTGTGTCTTGCTGCTGCTGTCTGGACAGCCTGGCTGGACTCTGTCCCTTCATTACTTGTGGTGCTGGGCATAGACCCTGATGCCAGCATGCAGCTCTGTCTGTCCTGTTCTGATGGAGACTTTGGGTCTCCATCCATCTTCAAGTGGGTACCATAGGTTCTTAAAAGTGCCCTGCATGTTGGCCAAATATCAAGTTAAAAAGGAGGGCAAGAAGATGAAGGAATGAGAGCTGAGAGTGGCAGTGAATGTTTTCTAGCATGCTTTCCTCTAGCACTACATACACCAAGCTTTGCTCAAAATTTGTGTTTTTACTGTTTTATCACCACAGACTAGAGGTGATTTGCATGTGCTTGTTCAGGTGCAAGTGGTGTGAAATATCTGGTCACTCCCCTCCTTGCAGGTATATTGTTTGGTAACTCAGCATTTCCCATGTCTCAGAGAATAATGCACGGTTGAAGTAATTCACAATAGGTTTAAACTTAGGTCTTTGCAAATCAGACTCTTCAGAGACATGTACATACGCTGTTTAGCTTAAATCTGACTTTCTTTCCAAAAAGCGGTTGATTTCTTCATGGTCAGAATTATGGCAATCAACAAACATTGACTGATACTGAGAAAGCAAAGAAAAATTTCTGGATAGCCAGCAAATGTCACAGCATGATTTGAAAAACTCTTTAGAGAGGGATGCATCCTGATATTCTAATTATCCTATCTGGTAATGTAATCAAAAGCTAATTATGAATCACAGTTATTTTCAATGATACACTGTGGAAAAGAATTGAGGACGAAAAATAAGGACAAAACGAATCATAGTCTCATCTGCTAAATCTCTGATTGAGCTGTCTTTCTGATCAATGTAGACTGCAGACTGACACCTTTTCCTTTCAGTGCTGTCATTCTCATTATATGGTTACTTGTCTGCTTTATCTAATAAGGGATTATTCCTAAGTTTAGGGGGAAATTTATGGACAAATTAGACTGAATCACTTTGAATGGCTGCTTTTACAGTCTGCCTTTCAACTGTAGTCACAAATAAGTCCCAATTATTATTGCTGTTTTGTACAGCTTCATCCTCTTTCCCCCAGGAATTAACAGCAATGTAGCAGAAAAATCTTAATTCTGTATTTCATGACCTCTTCTCTGTAGATCTTGCCTACTTGCTGAGACCTTTGTCCAGCAGTCACAAAGCTTAGCACATTAAATCTACAAGCCTGTACAAATGTTCATGTTTTGAGTACTAGTGTTTGCATCCCTGATGGGGCGCAGGTTCTGTGCAAGATTTAGTATGCAGTGTGCGAAATTTAGCATTATGTCACTCAGTGAGGCTTACTGTTCTTGTGAATTTTTTGGTTGCATTAGCTGCAAAAAGAAAAGGAGCTGCCTTTTATCGCTATGTCTACATACAACTAAAACTTTTAGAGGAAGGCTCTATACTTTCACCTGTTTTAGAAACAAAATACATTTTTTTCTAGTTTTTTTCCATCAGCAAATTCTGACAGTTTGCTTTCAAACTTTATTCCTTATTAAAAATCCATGGTAGCTAGTAGTCACAAAAGGGTTAAATTGAATAGACAACCGTAAAATATATCTAAGAGACATAAATACTTGTGAAGAACACTTTTTCCTCCTTGTCAAGCATGAAAAGGAACTAAGGTATAAGAATTTTACAAAGTTTCACAATGAAGTCTGGGCAGCTAATTATCCATTAGTCCGTCTGTGCATTCCAGGAGAAAAATAAAATTAAGTTTAGGTAATGCACACAACTGTAAACACATGAATAGTTATTTTCTATGCTTTACTTCTTTTCTTTTACAAAATTGTGGTCAGAACTTGGAAATGGAAAGTCAAAATGGACTTTAGCTTTCAGCTACCATGAAACACCTTTCTTCTCCTCCACAGAATTTGCATCATATTGTCTAATATGATGCAAATTTTGAAATACATTCCACAACTTTGTCAGAAGAGATGATGTTTTGCTTTTTATTGTTCCAAGGAACAGAATAGTATCTTCTGATATCAAATAGGCTTTGAAGTACTCTTCAGATTCAGATATAAAAAATATTGCAATCTGTGACAGTGATAAGTCTATGACAGTGAGATCCCATGGTTAAACTCGAGCACAGAATGAACACTAAAAAAAAACCAAGAAAAAAGAGGAATTCTGCCTCTCCGGTACCTCCTTAAGCAGAGAGATGATGATGACTTGCCCTATATTCAAGTTCCTAAAAAGCAATAAAGATGTATTCCAATATATCTATTACTTTTCAATTTATTCTGTTACCTGGGACTCAGGTTGAATTTACAAACCATTTACAGAAAAAATCATGTTTCTAAAGATACATTGCTGCATTCTCAGTCAACAGCCCTTTCCAAAAATACTGATCCTTATCTTTTTATGCTGAAAAAAAGCACAATTATAACAGAAGATTGTGTTTTTAAAAGGTGGTATTGGTTAAGATTTTCCAGATATCAATAGACCAAAATCCTGAATTAAATATGTACTCTATTTGGTCATTATAAGCATCCAGTCTGTCTTTTTAGAGAGAGACAAATTCTTTTTGAAAATGTATGAAATTTATTCTGTTTGGAGATAATCTCCATTGTGTTGCACAGATTTTGAGTATTTCACCTCCTCTTCTATTTTTCAAGTAATGTGTTTTGGCACAAATATTTGTATAATCTATGTGACTTATTTTATGGATTGTTTTTGGTGTGTTTAATTCTGAATCTAAGATATAAAACCAATCACTTAAGTTAGTGAAATTTATAAATAGCTATGCATATTTGCCTTCCTTCTACATTACAGAAATAGAAAACTCATGTAATACAACCCATATAGAAATATAAACTTGTGTAGAAACCCTACAAAAACAGCTCAATGCCTGGTGCCTGCTGCCTCTTTCTCAAATGTTTTGTTTTATACTTTGGCATCTTTTCACTGGACAATGAAAATTTTGATTTCCTAGCACTTAGGTTGTGAAGTTGATTTTTACAATGCAAACATCAAGGTCATGATACTTCAGGCAATTTTGGACATGTCTTCAGTCAGATATGGATTTTGTACTTCACTTAAATATCTTGGTGCTTATTGACTTCCTTTATGCCTGGTTCAATGACAGGCAGTTGGTATCATATTTCTGTAATTCGTTCATTCTTAAAGATACGTAGAGACTCAGGGATATCTCCTCGCCCCGGGGAGGTATAAGCATGACTTTCTCACTATTGGCCCATATAGAGAAGTAAGATAATGATTAGAAGTACACCTCTCTACAGGTTGCCATTGTTTCTTTTAAATTTTCTTAGAGTAATACAGAACATTTCCCTGCCTTAGGGTAAATCTATTCCTAAAGAAAAAAAATAAACCTATGTGAGGATACATACATGAGTGTCTAGCACATGAGTATTGAAAACACATGAACATGTGTATATGAGTGTATGTGTATATGTGCATCTGTACCTTCCTGAGGCAAGTTAAAAAAGGAGGTTGCTTTTAAGCTTTAAATAACAGTCTTACTAGATACTCAATCAGACTCAAAGAAGTTTGCCTTAAAACAGTGTGGCTCTGATTAGGGCAGCTTGGCCCTGAGAATGAAAAGCACAGGCAAGGGGCAACCATCACCTTTTCATCATTATAATTATTCATTATAATTTTTATTATATTTATTATATTTATTTCCTGCACTTATCACTGCTCTGCCCATCCTAAAGTAAACAAACTAGATTGTTGTTGCTTCAGCCAAGCAGCCCTCCAGCCATTAGTAGTTATCTCAATGAACTGAACCTTCAGCATCCACTGCAGAGGGCAAACGATCAGGTTACATTACCTTTCTGTTTCTGGAGTGCGGAAAACCATGGACGGTGCCATTTCTTTAGCACGTGTTGACTCATATGGAACGACGTGTGTAACAGCTTCACTGTTATGTAATGATCTGCCCACACCATAACATGTACCTTCCCATCTTGCCTGCCGTTCTCATCAGCCTTGCAATTAAAGTCTGGGCTGATCCCTTCTGGCATCTCACCATCTGCAAAACAGGAAGAACTGGCTTTGCTGTGATTTCACACTTTTCTTGATTAAGCTCACATGTCTGAGAGCCTTCAGGAGAGCCATGTAACACTCAGTGGCTGCAGCCTCACTTTCTTTGGGGACAAACAGGCAGAAAGGCAATGGTGGCAGCATGCAATCTGGAATACCCAACAGTGCTGTCCAAATCTGTTAGTTTCTCGTATGCTTTAAAAGCTGTGTGTTATGAAATGAATGGTCTAATTTCCATGTGGACAGATTTAGCTTCCTAGAGGGAATCATGCATATTGTTTTATGACCTTGTAGCCTATTTCTTGGTAGACATATGCAACTGGAAGGATGAGGCTGGATAAAGGTCTGCGAGCAGAAGTATCCTTTTTAAATGACAATGGCTAGAAAATAAAATTCAATTTTATTATTGGTGTTCCACTTTCTCCTTCTCTGGCTACAAGACCACAGAAATGAGTTTATTAAGTATTACTGTCAACAATCTGTCACTGTTACTTCTTAAGATTGGCAACACTGAGAAGTGCCCCTGGTAAAGGCTTTTTCAGATATTCCCACAGTCAAATCACACATTTTAAAGGTTGGTAAGAAGCTATTATGACCATTCAGCTTTCCCTGACCCTTTGTATGAACCTCAGTAGGTAGCTATCAAATCCCTTTTCTGTCTCACATCAACTTTATAAGTAATAACTCTGCCTGTAGAGAGCTATTGTTTTTTCAATTAAAGACACTGTGAAATTAAATGAATGTTGCCTCATTGTAGAAATGGTTCCATGTATTTCCAGTATAAAAAATATACTGTATTTCTTGCAGTGCTTTTCTAATACATACATTATCCTCTTTCTATAATATGTAAACTAACAAACTTTTGATTCACTTCACTTCTCTGACAATAAAACTCCTTCAGCTGCACATGGTTATGACAATTGTTTCTCTTCCCATATTATTTTAACATTTTCTCCTTCTACTATGAATCTCTATGCTTTAGTTGTCCTTACTGATCATCATGACCTTTTTCCCAGGGAGCAGGAGGGTTTCCTTTTAACAACAAACCTTATATAGCGAGTTTTCCAAGTGTAATGCACTAGAGCAGCTCATTAATCCATTTTGGGCTTTCGGAAAGACACTGGCTACCTATGGTCCTTGCCTGCAACTCTGCTTCAGCCCATCAGACTTCAGACCAATTTCATGAAGATTAGATGCAGAAACAGTATTTTCCCTATCAAAAATGTGGTTTTGTTTCAACCACATGAAATGATTGAAGTTGTGGGTGAGAAACCCACAAAGCTTTAATCTCTGATTTGCTTTCATAGTGTATTCTAAAAAAAAATTTAAGTCTCAAGTTATTTCCAAACTTGCCAGGGCATTACTGTCATCCAGCAGCTTGCCATCTACTTACCTTAATTTCTGATATTACCTGGAACTGCGGATTTCCCTGTGCATGCAATCCTTTTATGGCACTAGCTTGTATTTAATATTTAATGCTTCTATCACTACTGGCTCTGCTCTGAAAGCTGCTGGAGATTATGTCCTTAAAATGTTAGCACAGCAAGTTTCCTATTTGAATTTGTAACATTTTTTTTTTTGGGGGGGGGGGGAGCAGGGGGATGAAAGTAAAAAAATTACTGGAGCTTTATAGAAAATGGTTCAGGAAAAAACTAGGTCTTGGGACTAGGTTTGACATTACCAATTGGCATTTTTCATCTTGACACCATTTTTGAAAGGTATAATAATGTGAAATATTTTAATTAGATCAAATAGAAATACAATTTGATGAGCATATATGAATATGGTTAATAGATGTGATCAGTATTCTGTAGTGATTCATTATTGAGTTATGCCATGTACAGCAAGCATAATAACTCACACTGAACAAGTATTTCCTTAATATTTATGTTTTTATTACATTGTACTCAAGCCACCATTTCCTTCTTGAATTCCAGTAAATTCTGTGTAAAGGTATTTGTGAGGTATTTGTGTGTATGTCTACCTATTGGTGAAGATTAAGATGCTCATCATCATAACAAAAATATGTACTCATAATGTAATCCCTTGGAAATAATACAGTGACATTCATTATATGTCTCAAATGCTTAACTTACTGGAGCTATTATTGTTAAGAAAGCAAAAATTTTGAGTATAACATCTATGCACCCATGAGATTGTGACTGTAACTTGTGAGAGTAGCTCTTTATGTTCAAGGTGCCTTTATTTATTGAATTGGAGGCTGCCTAAGGAAGGTTGTCACTTTTAACTTCAGCAATAAATAACTAATCTAGGATCATGAAAAGTTCTAGCAGTACAGGGAAAAATTTCATCAAGACCTTAGTATCTAAAAAGACATAAGGAGAACAACTTTTGTTACCATACCTGTAAATAGCCTGTTGAAACAACCACTTTTGAAATATACTTTGCACTAGGGCCCTCATTATTTTTTTACAATGTGAGAGAGCATCAGAAGTCCTACTAATGCCAAAAGAGAGTATCAGGTTCTGAGTAATTAATCAATGTTCTAGACATGGGAGAGTCTATGCCAGAAAAAAACCTTCAGCACAATCAGAAGAAAAACTACTTCACAATACAGTCCCCCAACAAAATGGCAGCCTAAGTAATGTGGAAAAGAAGATGTGATTCCACAACAGGGCAAAGCTCAATCATAGGGGTTTTTCATTACATAAGAATTTCTATTGCTTAATAGGGTTATTTGTGTGAAGAAATGTTCCAGAAGATCTGGATTTTTTTGTTTTGCTTTTTTGGAAAGCATTGTTCCAAAACAGAAACAACTTACAAATCTTCTGCAGCTTTAAAAACTGCTGTGCGCAGAATAGAAGTGGGCTTGATTTTCAAGCTGTATAATATAAGCTGATTAAGATAACTATGTTTTATTTCTCAGCTGTAATGAAAAGAAAGGATTTAGAAGTCAGTTCTGGTATTTCTTTAATATTTTCCAGAAGCACTTAATCTTTCTTGTAATGCAATCTCTGTCTAGTTTCCTCCTGAACAGATTTTCTTTACTCTCATTTTGTCTCACTATGACATAGAAGACTTCAGTCTTTAAGGGATAACAGTTACACCATGAGTTCAATGCCCTTTCCGTTTAAGGTGGATCCTTGATACTTGCTCAGCATACAGAATTATTTGTCAGGTCCATACAGAGATATTCACCACACTGGTGGTCCTTAGCCTGAGGAAAATTTCTGCTGTACTTTTGATGAGATAGTTTCATCATAGTTAAAGCCTATTAAGTAGACTTGTGTCTGTACTGTAACTGAACTACACTGAACTAGTGTAGTTCACTAGATGTGTCCAGCTGTGTGAGAAAACAACCAATTTCCATAACTGCTGCGTTCATAGGACCAGTGGTAGTAAATGAGGTGGAGCTGCTGGTGAGGCTGAGTACAGCCACAATGCTGACCTAAAGTTGATTAGTTGAGAAACTAAATATAAAGGACATCTGAAATGGCCAAAAGCGTGAGGAAGTTCAAAAGTCCAGGCACAGAGAAAGAACAAGATTTCACAATACACGAACTGAAGCAAGAGCTAGAATCATTAACTAAAGACTAGAGAAAGAAAGATTAGCTGAAGACAGGAACTTCAAACAGCAGGAGGGAATTGGACACAGCTAGGTAAAAAAAAAAAAGGCAGAAGAATATATCATAATGCTCACTCAAGAGGAATAAGCAGGAAAAGGAAATCTGTATGGTGAAATAAGCCCGTGAAGGTGCCTGGTCCTGGGGTAGTAGTACCTCCTCCTGCTAATCTTTCCTTCTCTAATTTATCAGAACTGTAAGGACACAAAATAGAAGGTTCCTCCTGAGTTCAGATGTGTGATGTGTAAATACTATCCTCTCATTTTCCAGATGCATTTTGAAAATAATATAATTAATATTTATGAAGCAATCAAATGCTATACAGAAAAGCACTATAGAAATAACTGTGGGAAAAAACAATGTCAGTTTTCAGTGCTGGATTTTAGTAGCATGTAATAAATAAAGCACTTGAAACAAGAAGGAAAACACAAAATATTGACTGGCTGCTCAATAAGTGAGCCACATCCATATTGTTCCCTGAGGCAGGAATTCTGTTGGAAAAACAGTATGTGCTCATGTAATTAAAGAGTATCTCATAATACACCCAAACAAAGCATTCAGATAAAACTGGCACTACAGACTCCACTCTGGTAATTCACAGCTTTGGAGTTCTTGGCTTTACAACTTTAAAGATGGCCATTTATAACAGTGCACAACACACACAGTGAAGTGCCTGAATGCCTGGCATGGTTGCACCTCCCTACAGCTTCTCCTTAAAGGAGTGTATGAGCTATTGAGTTAGTTTCAAAAGTCTTGTGAGGCTGAAATTCCTTCTATATATAATAGGGAGCATCCCATATCTTCTTCGCTGTCTTTTGAGCAGGTCAGCAATATTTAGCAGATTAGCAGACCTTTGAATTATCTACTTGTTTTTCTATTAAATAGTCTGCAAGTATAGTAATAAAAAACCTTGTAACATTAAATATTAGTTCATGCTTTTATATATACTCAAACTATCTAATCTAAATAGATAAATAAAAAACAATGAAAGTCTGGACTGGACAATATAGATGATTAAATTGTGTACTAGTTTGCTTTGTGCTAGGAAGATTCCCAGGAAATTATTTTCTTGACATTCTAATGTAAAGATCACATGACCACTAGCATTAATTATTTCCATGAGCTAGCAAATGAGCCCTTAAGGGTCCATGATGTCTAAAAGTAAATTAATCTTCTGAGTTTTATATGATTGTTGTATAATATTTTTACTGGGTCATTAGTTGTGGAAGAGCTGGTCTTCTCTAGTTTTTACAGGAAATGTTTTAAAACACTTCTGCAACCCTATTGGCCTTGTAATCAACTTGAAATTAAACATAAAGACCATCTCTTGATACAAAGACTTTAATATCTCCTTGATGAAATGCACTAAACCAATAGAGCACAATACAGGGTTAGCACTGCAAAGCTTGCAGTATTTGTTGATTTCTTTTTGAAATTTTCATAAAGCATTAAAGCAGAAGAATTGAGATAACATGGTGGAAAATATATAAGTGAATTGGAAAAGCATTATTTTGCGTATAATTTTTTCTATATCTGAGAGTAAAAGCAAAATTGTCACTTTTATACTCGGAAGAAAAAATGATTTACTGTTATGAATTGTAGGAGAAGGAGTGAAAAATGGCCATAGTCGCAAAAAATTGTGGCAAATGCTGAAAGATGCATTAAATGTTTTAAATAAAGCCATGCCTTGGAATGTCTAGATGACAATGTATTACTTGTGATCCCCATTGAAATTCTCTGGATGGACTGTCTACAGAGTCTGGGGTGTATGGAAGAATCTATTTTTCATCCTAGCCAATAATTTATAAGCATTTTTAGCTCATCTTGCATGAAGAGTCTTACGCCAGTGTTCAAGTGGATGCAGCAGAGACTTGCACTCTAGAATATCCTTTGAGAACAGTCAAGCAAATGTCCTCTGTTCAATTCTGTATGCCTATTATTATTTTTATAAAGTCCTACTTAACTCTTACTTACTGTGAAGGTTTTTGCTTCATACCACTTTGTAGCACTTTTAGACAGCAAATGCAAAACTTCACTAAAGTAGTCCTGACTTCAAAGAACAGTTAGTACAAAAAATGATAGCTCAGTGGGTTGGAGATGGGAGGATATAGACCACCTGGATTCTGGTTTTCTGATTCAATTCTCACCCAGCTTGATTACATTTGAAAGATATTGCTGTCTGTGGACTCTCTGACTTGTGTACAGCAACTTAGTATACTCCAACTATAAGGGGTTTTCATGCCACACAAGAGAACCCTGTATTTGAAATTGAAAGTTTTAGCAGGCTAGCCAAAGTTGTTGTGGTGGTTTAGTTTTCTTGGTTTTGGTCTAGGCATTCCCTGGTAACAGGGTTATAACTAAGGAAGTATTTGACACCATTCCTTTCTGTAATCAGTTATATATAAAGACAAATGAGAGAGTTTCGCTCTCTCTTCCTTTCGGGTGTTTGGAGGACATCAGTTCTCAGTGTGTCAGCTTAGCTCTTATCTATATGAGCTGAGGCCTATCTGAGAAACTGGTTTCCCAGCTGCACGGAGGTGGAGGAACTGCTTCTCTTCAGGGGAGTTTGGTGAGAATTTACTGTGTTAGTTATTTTATTGAGCTTTTCCCTGAGTTTACGAGTGTGTGTATCTGTTTTGTGTTATTTTTACCTATTTTTGTTCCTCTTCCCTTTTTCCCCTTTTCCCTTTGGGGTTGTTTGGGATTCTTGTTCTGTATATTCATAGTGTTTAATTGTATATAACTGTAATATATGTGAATATATATATATATATTTACTACAATTTTCTTTTGGTACTTTTTTTTTCTTCTCTCTCAGGAGGGTGGGGAGTCTGTGTGGCCAGCAGCTGAGTTTGGCAGGGAGCCAACCCAAACCTCCACAGTTGTAAAGAAAATGAACTATTCCTTAAACCTAGCAATTAAAAAAGGTCCAGCTGATATCTAAAGGCACGTTTCTGCTAGGGAAATAAGGATAAAAAAATGAGATTATTATTTTGTTACATTGAATATGATTGAATTGAGTACATTGAATTATGCTAAAAATTATATTAGCTTTTGTCCTCGTATTACTATGCATAATATCCAGTGGTTGATATCCAGTCCACCTTCTCTCTTCAAGTGCCATCAATTCTGACTGTCTGTGCCATGCTGAAGATCTATGAAAGGACTCAGTTTCCATTCTTCCAATTTATTCTCCGATGTTTCTTTCCCTATGTTATATCACCACACAAGAAATGATAGAGTATCTAATAGCTTGTTTTGCACCTACTGGTCAGAAAAAACACCTCCTGTAGGGTAGACAGGAGACTGCTAACAGGCATGGCTATTTTAGCTTCAAGACAATTGAGTGATATCCCAGGTTAGTCTGCACATCAGTGCAGATATAAGTCTTGCTGATGCACTTTGGTGATGACTGTTGGACAGGTGGGGCAGTTCGTGACTACCACAGCTGGGCAGGCCCAGGGATAGTGCAACAGAACTAATGTAAGCAATCCCGACAAATAAATAGTCTCAGGAATGGGAAAAATGCACCACCATTGATCAGCTACACTAATGACGTGGGAACATTTAATTAGGTAATGACACATATGCTGTGATAGTTTATCACAGTAGCTGCAGATAGTGGTTTGATTTAGAGAGTTTTTAGCACCTATTGAAATTACTATATGAACCCTGCATCACAGTCTTTTTCCTTTTCTTTTATCCTGTTTTCTTCTCCCACCGTTTGCTGGCCCTGCCTTTCCTGTCCATCTCCTTGAATATCCTTGTTGCTTCAAGAACACGCTATAACTCAAAAGATGAAGTCTTACATATACAGACATATCCTGTTCTGTTTCCTTACTTCTCCATAAGCTCACTGGTATACTAAAAGAACAAAATAGAAATAATTCCAAGGCTATGCTTAATGCAGGATTATATGGGCAATGACTGCTGCTTATGCTGCAGGAAGAAAATGGATGCTTTTCACTGCTCTTCTCTGCATCAGTTCTGGGCTTTGTGCATGGGTCCTTTTATCAGTTTGCACTGGGAAATTAAATGCTTTAAAACACCTTTGTCCCCTATTTATGTAACATTGGTGTTACATACTATTTATGTAACACTCATAACCATGGCCTGGGAAGTACCTTCCAAGATCGTGGCACAAGTAATGATAAGCCCACTGGAGCATGGATGTTATATACTGTCCTAAGTCTAAGGGTTAGAAAAAGTGCACCTATCCTTCACTTTTGATCTGGCGAGTGTTGTTAGTGATACTTTTAGCACATTAGTAGACTGACTAATTTCTTCATTAGGCTGTTCATAAATAATTACAGGTCACTTCCTGTAAAGTCTGTGCTTTTGCACAAAGTGCATTAATCAGGAATCATTGTTGCTCCGAGACACAGGGAAACAGATGGCTACAGCAATAGTAGGACTGACTGTCTCTTGCCTCAGCAGCCTGAATGTCTAGTCAGTCAAGAAAATTAGTTTATTATGCCCCTGATTTATTTGAACTTTGTCTATTTTGACTCCAAAATGCACATGAATATTAAATTTTAAATACAGTTTACATTTGTTCATTTGAAAGAAAGGGATTATTTCCATAAGGAAACAAAATTTCTACACATGACTTATCAAGGTAGACTGATAAATACTTCTTTTGTATGTTTTCAAAAAAAAGATACTATAGGGTGCAAAAGGAGTATGTCTAGGAAGTCACTTGGAAAAAATCAAATTTAGCATCTCACTCTGGATTCAAGGCTTAACTCCAAAGTAATTTGTATGTTTTTAATTTTTCATGACCTTATTAAATTCAGTAGATTTACCTGAGCTTCAGAATGCTGGTTTTTTTAGCCATATCTAATATAGCAATGGGGCCTGCTCTTGATGAAGCCAGCCATATAGGTTTACTGCTGAATTATGATTCCTGAGTTACCATGCCAAGGGGGAGACAGAAGGCACACAAGAAAAACAGTAGGCGTTTGGTGAGACAGAGTAGCTTTAGCACATCTTCTGGAGTGTTTCTCTTCTGATAAAACAAAGTCTCTATAAAAACAATTTCCTCTGCTCCCTGGCCAGGCTTTTCTACTGGTGATATAAAAGGCTATAGTTGCTGTCCTTTAATCTTGGAGTATGAAAAATATAAGCCTGCATTTTGTTCCTCCTTGCTCTGAAGCAGATTCCAGCTTCACAGCAAGCCTCCCTTAGCATCAGAGGGTTCACAGAGACCTTTTATTATTTTCCTTAGAATTATACTCTTTAAAAAAAATGAAACAAACAAATAAACAAACATCTTCAAAGGATTACATAGATCAAGTTGTAAAGAATACATAGTACTTAGTGGTATCTCACCTTTCCATAGAAGAGAGGTTCATTCTTCATTGAGTTCTCTACAGTGAATAAAACCATGCATGGTCAGAGGTAGTTGAACAAGGAATGTCAGCATTTTGCAGTTTTTTTGGTGTGTAATAGCAATATACATTGTGGAGAACAGGCCTGCTAGTGTTAAACTTCCAAATAGTTCACCAGAAGAGATTCATTGCATTATAACTTATTTATAAGGTAAGAACAAACCATAAAGAAGAAGATACAACTTCATTCTGACTTAATTTTGGCTGTGCTTAACCTAGCACAGCACTCCTCCCATAGAGCTTTGATACAAAATGCCAAGACAGCATTAACTGGGGTCTGTAAAAGCATAGGCATTTGTGACATCTCACTGAGGGAAGGCAGCCTCTCAACTCCTACTAAAATGAGTGATCATTTTATCAGGCACATTGAAGCTTAGAAAGTCTAAGTTGCAATATGGTTATGATTCCCAACTCCGCTGGTGCTGTCAGGGATAAAAACCTGCAGTCGTTTGAATGAAGTAGGTTAAACACAGTAGAACGCTAATTTTTTCAGCTACTGTTCCAGTTTGTTACTCAGTTTTGGCAGATATAAGTGCTTAATTACAGTAGCGATGTCCACAAGTATCACAGAATATGGTTTATCAGCTGTTTATAACACCAACAACAATCAGACTGAAGTACAATAAGCAGTTTATCATCCCTCAAAAATTATGTGCATAATATTGCAAAACTAGTCAGAAAAATATTCTTTTCCACAGAATTTGCCATTTAGATAAGTGGCAGATTTCATTCAGGTGGCTCAATCATATCTCGTTAATGATGAAACACATGCAGAATTTGGGTGGGACCTGTGTGGTTTTTGCTCTGCTCTCCCTTGGTAATTTCTTCAGAGGACAGAAGCCAAGAGTTTGTATGCCCATAGCCATTTAGTTTCGGAGAATTAGAACAAAATCAAATCACAACAAAACCAAGTTCAGAAATTTCTAGATGCTCCATAAAAGAGAATTTTTTGCTCAAATCAATTTATCATAACATTTAGTTAGATATTGTTGATTATTCCATTATTATTTAAAGCTAAGGAATAGGGCTATTTGAGCAGTGACCTGTAAAGAGCTTGCTTCTGGACTTTGCTATGGGAATATGGAAATATGACATGGTAGAAGCCTCCTGTCCATTTCTGTACTGAGCCACCCATTGCCAACACCCTCAAAAAAAGCTGCTGAATAGTTTTCTCAAAGAAAATAGATGTGTACTTTATAAATATAGGTAAATCAGTTCTCTAGTCCCTGTGCTTCTAATACTTGAACACACCTGTAGTTTGTTAACAAGTTAGAAGGCAGCAATTTATAAGTATTACCTTTGACTGTCCAGGAAAAGTGCCCATTCCATCTTATTTTTATCCCCCTCTCCAGTTCCAGTCACAAATTTTGATTGTAAATTTTTGTGACAGGGATTTCAATCTCCCTCCTGCCATCACCTATCAGGAAGGGACTTTGCAGTTGACATCCAAGTGCTATACCATGAATACTTTGATTGCAAAATAGTTTTGTACTCGTTGCAGATACTGGTTTCTGTGAAGGGTTGCAGTTTGGTTGCTGAACATTTGTTGAGACAATCCCTTTGAAAACATGATTACTGAGCATAGTATTTTCACTATAAGTGCTTGTGAGTAATGTGCATTAATGAGGAGTTGTAGTTCTCATGTTCATAGGCTCTTCATTCAGCTAATTCATGTAACCTCACTGTGAACACAACAAACCATGGCACAAGTTGTGCAGTATGAATAATCCATGGTTAGCAGGTAGATAAAAGACAACTTGCAATACCACTCTTCAACACTTATCAGCATTTCTGTAATTCTTTAGAAATTTATTTGAGAAGAGTGACATGTATCCTTGATTACCACCAACTTACTACTTTCAACTACTTAAATGATATCTGTAAGAAATAAAAAATGAAATAAAACTTTAAAAACTGAGAATGAGTAGTAAAACTTATTTTTTCTTTTGATATGTTGTCATTTTGCTAAAACCCAGATAAAAAATATGGATACATACATGTAATATGTGCAAATACAATTAAAATATCTAAAATGCTACATATCTAGGAGATTTGGGGGAGTGAAAAAACAGTTTTTCCAATTAAGTATTCTTCTGCAATATATGAATGCTAGTGGCTGACATGTTTATAAGTTTTTGAATGATGACATTAATGTAAACTTGTGCAACCAAGACCTTTGTGTAGATCTGGAAAAAAAAAAAAAAAAGGAATAATAATTTTGACTGAGTAAATAGAGAACTTTTACCTGTGACACTAAAAAATAGATGACACTGAAAAACACTGGCTACCTAATTCCCATAGAGTGGGATGAGGTAATTAAGACTTTGAAAAGTCCACTAGTTGATGATTTGAAGTTCCAGACAACTTAAAATTCAGGACATTCATTATAGTTATGATTTGGAATCCTGAAGATATTGTGTTTTGAATGAATTAATTTTCAAGAGCTAATTATACCTGGAAAATCAGCCTGTGACAAAAAAAAA
>VWZF01007197.1:0-42681 GCA_013396755.1 Sclerurus mexicanus | reverse complement strand
AAAAAGGATTTAAGTGAACTTAAATTGACAACATTTTACACACACAGCTTCAGTTCTACTCATTAGAGCCCAAGCAAATAAAGAGAATATATTACTGTATCTGTTCTGAGCTAGATTTTGGTACATGCCTGAAAACATAAATTTCAGTGCGAGTGTGTTTGCTGTTTATCTCTGGGCAGACAGACAGCCCTAAATCGGTGCAGCACTTAATTCTCACTTATATGCTGTTTTCAGAATTATAGCTAACACTTCACAGGCTTTGCAGGTGTCCTCTGAATAGGGGTGAACTTGTATCTACCAGGTTTACTAGTTTACCTTGTTTACTGCAAAATTCTCCTATACTGTAAATAGCACTAATTATTAAAGTGATTTTTGCTTTGGAAATATATCTAAATTAGGGTGTAGCTCATCTCACCTGAAAGGAACAAGACATTTAAAGTGTTGCCAAATGTCGAAGATAATTGTATCGTTTAGATCTTAAGCATAGGTGTGAACACAGGTTACATGCTATGACTTAAGAATAGAGAAAGGCTCTTTTCACACCATTAGGTTGAAAACGGGGATTGTGGCTGGAGAAAAACCAGTTATATGGCATAGTTTATAGTGCTGTATTACTTCTTTTCCCAGAAAAATAATACTCTTGAAAGGGGTCTTTTTACCAGGAGTATTGATATCCTCATTCCCTTATTCTTGACAGAGATTTCCTTTAAAAGCACTTTGTCAATTGACAAGCAGAGAAGCACTCCATGTAGAGAGCCCATGTGTTATCTAAATACAAGGAGAGAGAGTTTTGGCTACCTTCTGATAATTTTCTGTGCATTCAGAATATTTTTTGTATTGTTTGATTTATTTTTTAAGCATACCTTTACACAAAATAATCCAAAGCAGAACAAAACAATTATGTGGCAAAGTTAATCTCACCTAACACTCACATTAATGACCTATTTTTACACAAAACACTGATTATTATTGTACTTCTGCTATAAAGTCTTCTTTTATGATTATGTGAATGCATCTTTCAAAACAAACTGAAACTGCCTGCATTTAGCACAATACAATAAATTTCGATTGCCTTTCTTTTGTTCCCCCTAAGAGTTATTTTTTCATTTCTGCTTGAGAATAAGAAACTCCTTTTATTTTAATCTGATTTTTTTTTTCTGGCATAGAAACAATCAAGAAGAAACCTGCCTCAATACCAGAAGAGAATGACCTTTGCATTCTCAGCTGATGATACCGCAGAAAGGCTTGACTCTGGTGTCAGGCTATTATTTTTCTTCATTTTCCAACTACATGGAATTTTCCTAATGCATCTATATATAAAATTAAATGAAGGTAGTTTATAAAAGGTGAACACATATATCTATAGTTTTGCTTAAATGACATTTTTCTTCACCAAACATTATTTAAAGAGTCATTAGAGATTTTAGCAGAAACAATTTTAAATGTAAGGAATGACTGGACAACTTGTGAGTATTAGTGTACAGCAGTACTGCTTCTGTATTTTGGTGAGATAGCCAAAATAACTGCACTCATATCTCTGGCTTTCTGAACCAAATGTATCCATATACACACACTCCTACATTCCTTTTACCATTAATGATCTATGTTGCTGAGTTTAAATCTTTGCTTTGTTCATTCTTACCATATAAATTCTTATGTACAACATAGAAATAAAACAGGGCAAGCAGTTTCAATTTCTTACTTCATTCTTATCCTATTTGTGATTAAGATAATTTAGGATAATCTGGGAATACCTCATGAAGTGTTTGTTCCCAGACTGGTCTGCTTTTAAAAATTTCTGCTTTCATTTTGCAGTTGCCAAACAACAATGGCCATTTTTTTTTGTCTGTATCCACACCAAATGGACCTTCACAGATTTATACAAGTGCCTGTTTACTGTAGTTGTTATTTATATATTGCCTGTACAGTTCCTGCACTGCTTATCTGCAGAGCATTCATAGAAAACATGAAAGGGAGGGCAAGTCCTCACTCTGAGTAGAGTAGATGACGGCTTGATAAATCAGGACCTAACACATCAATGTATCAGGAAATAATCCTGAAAAGGGAGACACTAGCTGTAATATTGAGCTGCTCAGATTACATAAATACAGATTGGTGTCATTGATTCTAGTAAAACTGTTGATGAAACCCAGGCACACTAATTCTCTTTAGGTGGTGTTAGACCCATAGCAGTCAATAGTCCCTCCAAAAATGTAAGAGGCATCTTTACAGCTCAAACCCAGGCTTCTGATGAGCAGCAGCTGAAAAATTGATACTGTTTGGCCCCATGTAAATTGCTATTCCCCAGCTTTGGTGAGCTGCAGAAATGGATGGAATAATATGATAAGTGCAGGCTTCCTGTGGTAGTGCTGGATTTCACTCCAGACCATTTGACTATTTTCTTTCAATTTATTTCTTAATCATTTTAATTATGCTTCATTACACCCCCAAAATTGCCAAATGCTAATGCTTTTTCATGGGGTCATTCATTTTAATAAGATGAGCATTACACATACTGCAGAAAAAGCTGAACACTAGGCTGTTTTACATTAATCATAAATTTTAACTTAAAAACTGCAAGGAAAAGGTATGTTCTTATCAGTACTGGCAGTGCTTCCAAATAATTTGGTAACTATCTGCTTGGGTCAACTGTATTTCTTCCTAGCTGTGCTAGCAACACCACAGCACTGAGAATCTGGCTGACACAGCACTGTGGCACTGCAGCAGCATCACCATCCATCCCAGAATCACAGGGAGTCAAGAAACATTAAGGTCAGTGGAAAAACTGCAATGTTGACTTTAGCTCATTATTTTGTGGGAAGCTCATTCTGAGCTGGGACACAATTTTTATATGCTAAAATTTATGGAGACCAACATGTTTGCTCTGAATTCTCTTTATGACAAGATGAATTGGGCTCTAGTATGTAACTTGGAAGTTCAGCTATAAGAAAAGATATTCAGCCAGTTAAGTGCGGTACAAAGTTGTGCTCAGAGTGCTACTAGACAAGTCAGTGTCATCAAAGCAGATGGCAGCTGGCTGCAAATTCTTTCTAATATTATTTATAATATTATTGTCTGATACAATAGCAAAGTGTAAGTAGATCAGAAAATCATATTTATCTTTACTGGAGTTACCCATGTGTCTAGATGTAGAATTTTTATGCAGTCAATGGAAGACTTGATGTATGGAGGTTTGATTTAATATTACTACTCTTTGCAAGTATTCCTCTTAAAAGACCAAGAGATCAGTCAATACAGAATGGCAAAACATCATTATTTTTCATTTGTTTAAACTACATATGGAGCCTAGTCAAAGCATATACTTAGACTACAGTGTCAAACCACCTCTTGTGGCAACTTGTAGAAAACACTACTTTTGCATAAGCCAAGTGTATTTCTCTTCACAGAAGTAAGGCAATCAACTGAGGGAAGAAAGGATTTTATAGCTGTAATTGGAAAAGGACTGCAAAAACAAAGTGTGGTATTAGTCTCTACCGTAAATAATCTAATATGAAAGTGAGGCAAATTATTTAAACTATTTTCTTTGGGTCTTACAGGAAATGCCTCCAGTCCATCCCATCCCACTGACAAATATCCAAGGCTGGTGTGATGAAACAGTCCTTCAGCTGGTGTTTGTGTGTATTGGTAGTGGAAAGAAGTCAGGATAAGCAACTTAAACAAGACACATGGATTTTTTCTAAATAAAGTAAATCTTGTAGTAAGTGTTAGCATTTTGATCATATAATGTATTTTGTCCCCTTTTTCAATATTTTTATTAGGTGACTTTTTGTGCTTGTGTTATAAATTGTATAATAAAAAGGAAGAACACTTAATCCTATAGTAAAAAGTTCTCATTAATATTAAGAACTGCTGGAATTTGTAGTCTTGTGAGTCTTCATATTTGCAAGTATTTGGATCGTAAGACTGGATCCTGATAGGCTGTCAAGATTGAAGTCTACATGCCTGACAGCCTTTTGCCAATGCTCATGACTTCTAAGATCACTACAATTTGTTGAATATATTAAAAAATATATATATTTTTGGTCCAAATGAAACTCTTACATTTATTGACAAAGTTTGCCAATTTTATGTATTTGTTTAAGATTTGCTTTCCAGTTATTTTGTCAAATTGAAGTTTGTACAAAACATAAAATATATAGTAGAGAAGGCAGCTGTAAAAGCTTCAGATTCATGATGGAAAAAATCCCCAGACTCTTGACATTGCCTCCAGAGTCTGTGAGTCAATGTATAAAGTACCAATAAACTCCCAGTATTAGGCTGAAAGCTGAAACATTTTAAAGGTTTAAAAATGGTAATTATAAGACTCTCAGCTTGAGTCATCTGAGAAAGAGACAAGACAAACCACTTTTCCATACACTTTGTATATCTACTGTATACATTCACATTTTGTAAATGTATATAGTAGACCCTAACTTCTGCCTGCAGATCTTTCCCCAGCCTTTACTACTGAATATAGTTTGCCAGAAAGATAAATACTAGTGACAGGGATGCTCTAGGAATCATTGTACTGAAATGGCTGGTTTCCATAGGTGACTTTCCAGCAAGGGTGCATTTGGTTATTGCAGCGTGGCAGTCCTTGTTTTATGTTTCCTGATTCACCCTTTCTTTAAGCGAGCAGTAGTCTAGAAATCTCTTCTGGATGAACCTGTGAAGATGATCCTGATGGATGAGCCTGAGCAGTTGTTGCAGTTTTGCCTACATCGTCTATGCCATACACTATGTAGCATTAAAACATCTTTCTTTGGAAGCAGTCACTTTACTTTAGTGTCTGCTAATTGGTCTTTAGCAGATGTGATGTGCAGTACTTTGTTAAGAATACAGCAATGATCTCTTTTTCCCATTTGGACCTATACATACACCCTGGAGTACATGCCAGTAATTCATATATTGTGGCTGTCTTGCATGATTATACAATGCCTAGCAATATCAGCTTTTAGTTAAGTGATACTTTTAGATAAAAATTGCTAAATATTCTTCCTTTGGAAAATGTCTAGGAGTGTTTCTTAAAAACACATGCTACAAACTATTATGCTATTATGGCTAAGAAATAGACCATTAATTTATGATGTATGCATGTTGACTCATTAAAACAATGCAGACTTTTGCGTAGTAGGTACAGATTCCACCCACTTTAAATTTATCAATTGCATAGTTAATACCAATGAATTCTCTCTCAGATGATATAAAAGTGTATTTCTTGACTTTCAGTTGTTTCTGTAGTCATGGTGTGTAAAATTGTGCAATTAAAATGTTTTATTTGTGGCTATAGAAAATTGTAGTAATACATATGAACAAAACTAATGTGGGGTTTTTTTCCCCCTAATTAATTTTAAATCAATATAGTGCTTGTGAAGTACACCAGGCAGACAGCTCCAGAAGCTCTGCACAGAGAAGCTGCAGGTGGTGGATTTTTGCGGGGGCCACCAGTCTTTCATTGGGCTATCTCATAAGAACAGAGCTAGGGCCCTTCTGTGACAGAGCCAGTTGTGAACATGATGGAATGAAGTGACAAAGATGTCACAGCATCTGCCAATCACCTCTCAGATTGTCACCACATTTAATCACTATTGATGAAGATCTCACTTGAAAAAGCGAATGCAGTATTGAAATTAAGAGGACAAGAAATAGCCCAATGCACAAGAGCAAGGATTTGGACTCAGAACTGCAGTGTGCTTACTCCTTAATCACTACATCACCAACGCTGAGGATCTGCTGGGATTTTAGGGGATCCATAAGCTTTATTTGGGTCATTTGGTCAGAGATAATTTTCACTGTGAACAAATGTTGAACTGAGTAGTGTTTATAAATTGTTCATTTCTGATTCAGTTCATTTCTGATCCTAATCACATTAGGAAGACAATTTATGTTGATGTTCAGCTTCTATTTTTCAGTATAAGGCTCAAGTGTACAAACAATCTTGTACTGGACTGAGTTGGTTATTTAAGAAATTTTGTACTTGTATGTCATGCTGCCACCTCTGCTTCTGAAGGAGGATGTTGAACACCTTTATCTGGGAAATTAGAGAATAAATGACAGACAATTATCAAATAACAATCAATGAGTCAAAAGCAAAAGGCAAAAAAAGGTATTTCTGAAAAAGAATAACCCATGGGGCTAAAGTTTGTGAAAGTTCTGAAGTTTAAAAGTATTCATAAACTTGAAATTTCTAAAATGTTTACAGCCAATTTAGAATGAAAACTCTACTGTTGAAACTACTGTTTGAGACCTATTCATGGATATTATATTTCCTCTGCATATTCATACAGACTTTTCATTTGCATGTAATAGCTAACTAGTAAAAATAATATGCTCACAGTACTAAAGAATGAGATTACTCTGTTCACTTCTGAAGTATGGATATCTCTTATTTCTTCTTTTGAATGCTGTTTCTTGGTATGTATATGACAGTCAAATAAATAAACCATAAAATTGCTTTTAATATGGTAAAGTTGCAGAAAATAGTTAATCAGGTTTCTAATAACATTATATTTCTAATAAATTTTACATTTATGAATTAATTTAAATATTAAGGTGTTGACATGTTTCATATTTCCAATATTTAATAAATCAGAATTTATTAGCATACTGGTTAATAAAAGCAATACTTACAGATGATTTATAAATAAGATTAATCCTTTACTTCTTGCTAACTTTCCATAAGATGTTGAAAATCGGTTATAATTTTATGTGAAACTGCAAATTTTCTTTGTATTATCAGTTGGTATTTTACTTTAAAGATGTTTAACTACTGTTCAGTGGGGTCCTTTGCATGGGGTGCTTCACATGGTTTATAGGAGCTTTAGTTTGTTGTTACATTTGTACCTGAACTGCACTCAGATTATTACTCTACTGAATATTACTCTACAAGTAATGACAAATATGGAAATATAATGTCATATAAAGGTAATTGGTTACATATGCCATTATTTCAAACTATATAACTACAATGTTTACACTGGCACACTACTCCCAGACTACAGATACCTCATAAAGTTTTGTTCTGTCCCCTGAGAGCAGAGCCTAGACACCTCTACTTCTGATGACATTCCAGAACTCAGGTGAAGACCATTGCATATTTCATATCGATTTTGGACCATTTGCTGTCACTTCTAATGCCTTTAACAGCTATTAAATGGACTGAAACTCTGTCTGGTCATTTATAGCATGTTTGTCACTGTGGTATATGAAATCATGAAGGTGGTTGAGCTGCTGCAGTGTTGTGTTTTTTATTCTGCAAAAGAATTAGAAGCATCCCCAAGTCCTTTTGGGTCAGATTAAATATTTTTTCTGTTATCATTTTCCTGCTGATTTCAATGAGAAGCTTGGTTGCAGATGATTGGCAAAATCTGATACTTAATAAGATTAAACTTCAAAGACTAATTAGACTCAATTGCAAATACTTTCATGGCTGATCATCACCAGTTGACGCATGTCTAGCTGACAGTCATTTCCAGAGTGACTAGTTTTACTTATCCCAAGTGACATTCAACGGAAACAAAAATTCAATTTTGTCCAGATAAAAAGGCAGATGTTTCTTTGATTTTTTAGGCAACTGAGATACATATCACTGTCCCTCAAAATTAACTATAATGTTTCTAACTATTACGGCTAAAAGATGAGAATAATAAATATTAAAAAACCCAAACAACAATAAAAGCTGTTTTTTACAATGTAGATTTTGGAATTATAATTACTGAATCAAAACCTCAATATTATTAGTTAGCATCTGATTATAGATGCTTTAAAAGTGCATGATCAATGCAATTCAGCCTTTGGTTTTTAACGTGTTCTTACTGAAGTCAAAAAGGTGTTGCTTGAACTGAACTGTTGGACTTGAATTGTTGAACTGTAATGAAAGCAGAGGATCAGTTTACACTAAGAAATATAAAGAGCAGTTCTCGGACAGCCTCAGTACAGCATCCTGACTGACCAAGCATATCTTAGTGAGGAAACTACACTGATCCCACATTTATGTGCAGACATTCACCCATCCCCATCCAGGTTACTGTCCATGTGTAGCTTTATAAGCATTTATAAGGAAGAAGTGAGCCAGACCTGGATGAGGTCCAAGGAAATCTGTCCCTGTTAGTCTTTCATTTAATGACATTTTCCTCCTGAGAGGGGCAGAGGCTATAGTTGCTTGGTTCATCTCAAAACTGTAATTGCCATCTGCTTGAGTGTGGACAGATACCACAAAACCAATATTAAGCCTGACAGAAACCAGGGGCACTGTATTGGCACAGTACATTTCTACCTATAAGACTAATGCTGTTGGCATGATCCTCCTGGTGCTAATATGAAGTGCCTTTTTTTGGCCATTTGTTTGGCCAAAAGTCTTCTTCAATGAGTGAAGTGAAGAAATGCTGAGTGGAGTACAGCATGCATTTGAAACTATGAACTGCTATCCCTATGGATGCAGCAAAACTCTTGACCAGGCAGCAGTTCCCAGCTTTTGATTAATTTTTGGGCTCTGAGGAGGATGCTGCCTTGTGCTATGCCTAATTACTGATAAGCAGCTGATAAATGGTTATTTGTATCCATGCAAAGTAGAAAAACTGAGTACTGCTATGAAAGTGGACAGCACACCCAGAATGAAGTACATTTCCTTTAAGAATAAAAGAAGAATAACAGTATTCAGAGGAAAAAAGAGACTTACAGCAATACCAAATCAGTGTCTTACTTACCCTAGTGCATTTGTTCCCTAGTGCCTTTGACCCATTTGGTTTCCCCAGTTCAACATATTGGGAATAGTAGACTGAAACCTGTTTCACAGGTGGCCTCTATGAATAATCCTGAAGGCAGCATCTCATCTGGAATAAAGATGAGACTGGGATGTAGTTTTAAATGAATTTAGAACCGGTCAGATTAAGAACCCTGAAGTCAGAGTATGCTGTTTATCCTAGAGCAGGTGAAGTAGGTACAGCATTTATGTCATTTCTGTAAAATTTAGTTCAGCAGCAGCAAAGCGTGTTCTGTTAAAGAGCTAATAAACATTTCTGAAGGACACTTGGGGGCTTCATGTAATATATAGTGTTAAAATAGAAGGCTATAGCTAAGGAAGAAAGGAAAATAAAATTCCACACTGAAATACTGCACAGTGACAGCTTTTGGGTAGAGGTGTACACTTGCTTATGGAAAAAGAAAGAGATAAATTGATGCATGCTTGCACATTCCTTTGACGCAGGACAGAAAGATCACAGCTACTTATCTCAACAACTTGCAATGGACCTTAGGGACAAAATCTAGGAGCAATAGATTCCAAAACATTTTTTCCATTATATGCCATGCAAATATGATTTTTCTTCACCTTCTGTACTGAATAACATCAGTTTATAGCTTCTAACAAGCTACTGTTCTGTGAAGACCTAATCATAAATACCAGTTTGGATCTTACTCTACCCAGCAGAGGGCACTGACTTGCACATACATCACTATACGTGTATTAGAGGTTTGAAGGGTTTATTTGTTTGGGGTTTTTTGTTTGGTTGGTTTTTTTGTTTGTTTTTGACAATGACTTCTTTAAAAACATTCATTAGAAGCCTAATTTCATTATTACTGTTAATATACTATGACATGTTTGGAATTATAAAAATTATTTCTAGGCTTTTGTGTCACTCATAATTGCTTTCTCTTACTGGCAAATTATTTAGGTGAATATATTAAAACCAAATAACATTAGTGCAGTAGTGTTATTTTGGGTCTTTTACCACCTAAAATGCATACACTATGTTTTTTCTTCAACACAATTTTGAAGGCAAATCATTTAAGCATAAATAACTTTGATCAAATAGTGTCTGGATGAAATCAATACTGAAAGACTGATTATGGCAGGTATGTTGTTTCCAGATAAATATAAACAATGCTAATAGGAACTTTCTGCAGTTCCCATGTTGTGAAAATCCATGGCAGGAAAGTTAAATTAATAAACAGCTGAGCATGACCACTGTGAACAAACCGAGTATATATCCGACGTTATAAAAGCATGTGAATGGGTCAAGAGCATTGCTTTTTCCACCCAAATATACTGAATATGCAAATTACCAGGGATAAAATGTAATTAAATAAGATCTACAAATCTCACAAAACATCTGATACCTAGATCACAAGATAACATAAAGATATAACATTTTGGCTATTTCTGGTCCACATGTGTTAAGACTGGCTAGATCAAGTGTAGCAGGTGAGGTTTCCCTTTGGATAGCTAGGAGTAAGTGGCCTTTCATAACCTTTCTGATTTGAGGAGTTGAATGCTGTTTCTGACATAACTAATCACACTGTAATTAGCAACAGGTGTGTAAACTCATGTTGAGAAATTGGAGCACAAATTGAGAAGCTGGAGCACAAGTTTCATTAATCAATTAATTAGCTTATTTTTCATGAAAATAAGGAAAAGAAAATACCCAATGTTATGAACAGGAATAAACATAGTGTCAAGACTGCAACTCAGGCTGCAAATCACTGGACTCAATTTTGTTTTCATCAAAGTCGATAGCAACATGTTATGAAGGTAGGAGTGGGCCGTAAGAAAGTAGAAATTTTCTCTGCTGAGTTTGAATTGGAGTTAGCTTAGTCAGTATTTGAATGACTGAGGAGCTACAATTTTCACAGGCACTTCACATTTGCTGGTTGTTAAATGTTCTTACAAGGAATGACATGTGCAGAACATATCAAGAGCTGTAATGATCAGTATTTTCTTTCACTGCTATTAATGTCATTACCTGCCTTGCCAAAAAAGTGTTCCTGAAAGCTGTGTTGGCTATTACAGCAAGTAGTCTCAAGCAAAAGCAGAATGGCCAGGTAGGTGGATATTTAGTTCTGCTGTTCTCTGCAGTTCCAGAATCACTTGGTACAGAGCATAGTTGTTCTTAGAACCAAAACCTACCTTCCCCCTGATCATTGCTTTGTATTTCTGTTGTTTCATATTTTCTCATATTTTAAATTGCAACACTGTCCACAAAAACTTGAATCATTCCAGCCTGACTGTTAGCTAAGCTCCTAAATATGTTCATGGTAGCTCATTACATTCTCTGCTCGATTAATACAAGTTAAGAACAACTGACAACTGACTCAATATGCATTAAGTAAGCAGGGAAAGCTTTTGACACAGTAGTGAGGGAATGATTTGCTGATCTAAAAGGGTTCACGTTGTCTTTTCTGTTATATGTTCTTTGTTGGAATAACAAATGGCTCTTTGTTATTTAACCCAACCTGAGTAAAAATTTTAAATGTTCAAGGTTACTGGTCTGGTAATTCAAGATTACCAGTTTTGTATTATTATAAAACATGAATCTATACTGGGTTTGATCAAAATAAAAACAATTATCTGGAGTTTTTCTCTGGAAAAGATGTTCATCATTTTTGCCTAAAGCTCTCTTTCCTGATAGCAGAAAGCAATTGAAAGTGCAGAGCTAGAGGGTCTTCATGATGAAATTGCCTATTGTTTGCACTCTCTGTACATAAGCTGTTTTTGAATATTCATTACAGTGGGACAAAGTGGTATGAAAAGAATGACACTGTGTTATTAATGCTATGTGCTTTATCAGTCATGAGGTTGTTTTTGTTTTTTTAATTCATGGTGTAATACCTGCTCCTGTGTGCTCTCAGAGTTCAATATACACTTAGTATCGAACACCAGTTCACTTTAAGTGAATCAGTACCACTATCTCTGAAGTTACTTGTAACCACATTTTTTCAGAGCAAGGGTCTGACTTTTTCACCACTTAGGTTTGTGAAGACTGGACACAACAAAGCAAGATTCAAGAGTCCCTATAGTTACAGGTGTCATTCTCACTCTGAATGATGTATGAACATGACCATTGAAATCTTCTCCTACATGTAAAATAGCTCCTAGGACTCAGCGTTGTAACTCATTATCTGTTTTGTTCTATGCTGCTAAACAAGCTATGTAGGAAAGGACTCAGAGGTGATAACCACAGGCAGAAGAGACACTTTCTTTGAACCACCTGTAATCAAAATACTGTATCCTTTTTACAGTAACCTAGTTGTGCTGTCTGTAACTTAAAAAAGGTAAAACATAATAAACCCACTTTATTGTCTTTAAGTGCTGCCTATTTTTCTTAAGTGAAAATCCATTAGAGAGACTGGGGACTTTTTGTCATGAGTTCAAGGGAAAAGAAATATATCAGGTGTCGAAAAAAGGGGTCTGTATGCGTAAGTGAAATATTATGACTGACTACAAGCATGAATGGCTTATAAGATACTTATGGGAATTCAGCTGGGAAGATGTTGTAATGTACCAACTTTGTAGAATATGGTTTTTAACAACCTCAAACTATGTCAAATAGGTTGACTTGAAGAGATAACTATAGAATTTTAGGGAAGGTAAATGCAAGTCTGCAATGCACTTTGAGCCTATTGTGTAACAGGCTACCATTTTATTCTTACAGAACCAATGATAATATTTAATATATTCAGATGTAAGTTATCAAAAACTTCTTGGATGTTGTTGAACTTCCTATAGGAAGTTTACTGAAGTGAGCAAGTAAAACATGCTCTTGATGTTTGTCTCATGCATTTTTTTTTTAATGCAGAATCACAGAAACAAAGAATATTCTGAGCTGGAAGGGACCCACAAGGATTATTGAGTCCAATGCTTAGCCCTGCACAGAACCATCCCCAAGAGTCAAACTGTGTGCCCAACAGTATCATCCAAATGCTTCTTGAACTCAGTCAGGCTTGGTGCTGTGACCACTTCCCTGGGTAACTTCTTCCAGTGCCCAACCACTCTCTGGGTGAAAAACCTTTTTCTAATATTCAATCTAAACCTCCCCTGACACAACTTTAGGTCATTCCCTCAGATTCTCTCACTGGTTACCACAGAGAAGAGATCGGTGTCTGCCCCTCTTCTTCCCCTCACAAGGAAGTTGTAGACAACAATGAGCTCTCCGCTCAGTCTCCTCCAGGCTGAACAAGTGCCCTCAGCACTCCTCATACAGCTTCCCCTCAAGGCTCTTCACTATCTCTGTTGCCCTCCTTTGGATGCTTTCAAATATCTTAGTATCTTTCTTACACTGCAGTTCCCAAAACTGCACGCAGTATTCAAGGTGAGGCCGCCCCAGTGCAGAGCAGAGCCTCTCCCTTGACCGGCTGGTGATGCTTTCCCTGGTGCTCCCCAGGACATGGTTGTCCCTCCCAGCTGCCAGGGCACTGTTGACACACATTCAACTTGCCATCCACCAGGACCCCCTTGTCCCTTCACAGCATCTCATTCCCCAGCCTGTAAGTACATCCAGGGCTGCCCATCCCAGGTACAGAATCCATCAGTTTTCCTTTTTGAATTTCTTATGGTTGTTGATTGCTCAGTCCCCCAATTTGTCCAGGTCTCTCTGCAGGGCTACCCTGCTCTTGAGGGAGTCAACAGCTCCTCCCCATTTTGTGTCACCTGCAAACTTGCTTATTATCCCTTCCAGTTCTGCATCCAAGTCATTTAGGAAGATGTTGGAGAGCACAGGGCCCAAGATGGACAGGTCACCAGTCTGATGTTACCCCATTCACTACTACCTTCTGTGCTAGACCCATGAGCCAATTGCTCACCCACCACATGATGTGTTTATCCATCTGTGCACTGAACATTTTGTCCAGAAGGATCCTGTGAGAGACAGTATCAACAGCTTTACAGAAATCAAGAAAGATTACATCAACTGGCTTCCCTTAATCAACAAAGTCATAAAAGTAAATCAGCTTGGATAAGCGTACTTTACTGTAATGAAGTCATGCTGTTTGTGACCAATGACTGCATTGTTTTTCAGGTGTTTTTCAACAATACCCAAGATAGTCTTCTCCATAACTTTAACAAGCACTTAAGGAAGACTAACAGGCCTGTAGTTTCCAGGGTTGTCCTTCTTTTCCTTCTTGAAAATCAGGACACCATTTGCCAGTTTCCAATCAGCTGGGACCCCTCTGTATTCCCAAAACTGCTCAAAAATCAAGAGAGGTTTTGTGATGACATCAGCCAGCAATTTGAGGATTCTTGGATGAATCCCATCAGGCCCAACAGATTTATAGGGATCCAGCTGGAGCAGCAGATCCTCCACAATTTCAGGGTCAACTGGGAGTTGATCATTCTCACAGTCATGGTCCTCCAGCTCAGGGCACTGGGACTCCTTTGGTCTGTCATCTGTGTTGAAGACAGAGGCAAAGAAAGTGTTGAACATCTCTGCCTTTTTTCTGTCCCTTTTTGTTAGGTGACCAGCCTCAGCCAGGCTGATGATATTTCTATATGACCTATTGCCATTAATATATTTGAAAAAAAAAAAATTATTATCCCCCACATTTCTGACTGGCTTCAACTCCAGCTGAGCTTTGACTTCTCAAATTTTCCCCCCTACAGTGTCAAGCAGCATGTCTGTATTCTTCTCATGTCACTTGATCTTGCTGCTACTGAGCATACACCTTCCTTTTTGGCCTTATTTACAAGAGAAGATCCCTGCTCAGCCAAGCCAGCCTTCTGCCTCACTTGCTTGATTTCCAGCATTTGGGAATTGCTGGCTCCTCTCCCCTGTGTAGGTGATGTTTAAAAGGTGACCAGCACTGATGAGGCACTTGTGACTCTGGCATTATATCGCCCTGTGACCCTTCAAGAAGATTATTAATTTGACCAAGCTGCCTGAAGGAACCTTTCATATTTCTCTAGAGTGTTAAGTGAGTCAGATAGCTCTGTGGCAGGAAATGCTAGGAGAAATGTAGAAGAATTGATATAGATTGACATAGCAGGAAAACATAAAAAACCCCAATGAAAATAGCAATGAGAGATCTGCAGGAGATTAGATTTATACAATAAAATTTAAAATTATATATAAAATTGCTCTATACTCTCTCAATTTGAAGATTTAACATTCTCTCTACATTATAAATATGAACAAGTGTTGTTCCTTCATTAGCAACAATAAGATTTAAAAAACTAAGGAAATTTTCTGTATGTGTAATTAGTTTAGTAACTAGGTTGGGCTTTTTCCTGTTAAGAGACGTAGCCTTACATAACATATCTGATCTGTGCAACCCAATGAAGTTTTGAACTCAGTTTGTTTGCTCCCGAATGAATTCTCCTCTGTTAGACAATATATCATAGTGCCTGCAATTTGCTGACAATCTTGCTCAGAACAAATCTTCAGTTAGAGAAAAAGCAGAACACTGTCTTTCTGAGAGATCGGGTGACCCTGGATATAAGCTTTTCCAGGCATGGTAGATCATAGAGCAAATTTTATGCTTTATAAAATGCATGGCAAATGTCCATCATTTATCTTGGATTGTAAAACTCCTATGTTATGGAAGCCTTAATAGCATTTTGAAATAGAACCCATGGATAAAAAGCTATGCCAAATGGTTGGGAAATGTCAAGTGATTTGTTTTCCACCAGATCTTAGAGATGCTAAATATCTTGCATATCTACTGAGGAAGACACATTTTTGAGCTGTCTTTAAGTTTTCAAAAAGATAAATGGTGGACATTCTGCATTTTTTTGATCTCATCATCCCTTTTTAAAGTCATTATTCTCATATCCTGAGTCTGCATATCTGAGTGATCAACTTAGAGCTGAAGTTGACTCTGAGAGCCTGTATCAGACAATCCCTTTCCCCCATGGAACTGTTGCCAAACCTGTGTTTTCTTAAGGTAATTTTTACATAGAATCATCAAATGGTTTGAGTCAGAAGGGATCATTAAAGGCAATTGGGACCTACTTCTTGGACATAGGCTGTAACATCTTTCCTTAGACCCCAGTGATGGGGGATTCACCCCTTCCCTGGGCAGCCTGTTCAAGTACCTCACCATCCTCATCATAAAAAATTTCCTTTCTTAAATCCAATCTAAATCTACCCTACATACAAAGCACTACATATTTAATAAAGCTGCTTAGAGATCTCACCACCTTAGTGATAATGATATGGTAATTTTTGTACATTGTGCTATTCATTCACTGGTTGAAGGAGAAGGAGTGGGTTCTATTTTTCTATTTTTTTATTAACAGAGAAATAAAGCCTTCTGTCTCATGTGGATTAAGTAATTAAAATCTGAAGATACGTCCCTTTAATACATGTATAAAACCAATGTTTTGTGCTGCTGTTTTAAACCCTCTGTATTTTAGCCTGGCATTATATGGCCTACTGATTAAATTTTTATGGTAACATATGAAGGACTTCAAATCAGTTTTGCATGTTGCTATGCCCTTTCCCAACAGTCACTAATAAATACTATGCCAATATGTATATACTCATTAATGATTCCTTTATTTACATTTGCTGCTTTACTTTATCTCCCTGAACACACAGTGACCAATAACCTCGTTTTGTGGTGCGTAGTGAGGCTGGATGAGTGAACAAACACCTCTGAGAAGTGAGATGCCTCTAAAAATGCATCATCTTCATTTAACAAAATTTATTGTACTGTACATTTGCCCACAGCATTTTCAATGTGGTTCTGCTTGATGAGTGTGCATTCATTATCTTATCATAAGTGTAGGTTCATGGATTTGAACCAGACAGAGCTGGTTTGTGAATTCATTGAAGCGATATATTCATGGAGGGAAAATGCTGCATAACAAAAAGAAACTGGTTGTGGCAATTATGACATTCTGGGAAGAAGGCTTCTTGGCACAAAAGTGCCCTCACAGTAGCAAAAGGAAAATGGGCTGCTTTAGGCTTTCATCAACTTGGAGGAATAGTTATTTCACAAACCAGATAAATTGCAAAAGCAAAGAATAAATCATGTCAGTGATACTGTAAATCTGAGCACGTTTTTTTTCAGTTTTAGTGGCATAAATGCATTTAAGGTAAAATTCACTGTTTTCTAAAAGTGCAGTTAATAGTAAGTAGCAATTAATGATGCTGGGCAATGCAGAAGAGGGAATGGATGACTACTTGGTGCTACCTGGCTTATGAAAAAGCTGAGGACATAAGCATGAGTAGCCATATAACTTTTTATTTAATGAAAACTTTTCATTTAGCATAAAGTCCTGAATGTCCACACTTGGTACACAGTGTACACAGATTTTTATTTTTTTTTTGGCTTAGTTTTGATGTGACCTACAGCAGAAATCATGAGTACCAGCAAAATGTTACAAGATCTGAAAAGCAGACTGGCACCACAGCTTATAAATACAACCCTGAGTTGTATGCATACTTGTTACTCATTGAGCAATAGGGACTCCAGCCCCCCTGCATGTTATCAGCAGGATAGTATGAGCAGACAGGGGCCCATGCCTAGTCTTTTTACCATATGTCCCAATCTTCCACCTCATGGGACTCATCTCTATTTTGAATGGCACTTTGGTGTCTTCTGGTGTCAAGACTGTTCAGATGTGCCCTACTCAGGCTGCACATTCAGTAGGGCTGCTGCTGCCCAGGTCCCATGTGCCCTCCACACTGCCTTCCCTTCTCCATCACTATGGATTTTTTATCAAAGTACCATTATCTGCCCTGTCATCAACCACTATGCACACTTTATAGCATGACCAAATTCTGAGACTTACTGTACCCCTTCCAGTGTACAGTGTCTGCAGATTTAACTATAGAACTATTTATTTAAACTCCTTCTGTTTCATGCAGTGAGTTATGAGTTAAGGTTCATACGATTGTTACTCATTACCACTTGCTTTCTATGAACATTCAATACTTGGAGCCATCTTTACATGGAAACTTGTGAAAGGTGAGCTTCCAGGATAAAAGTTTGAATTTTATCAACCATCAAAAGAAAAAAAAAATCACTATATACATAATCTTAGTTATTAAGTATCCAATCAAGATGCAAGAAAAGTATAATTTGATTTGCATAGTTATATGCCAGCTCTCTAATTGACTAGCAAAACACAAACTAGAAACTGCTGTTATTCACAGATCATTATACTATAATGAATTTATTGTTAGCCAAGAATCAGTCACTGAAGAAATTAAAAAGAGAATTTGAACAACAAACGCATTTGAAAGGTTCTGGAATTCTTAGTGTTCCTCATTTAGCTGTCAGAAACAGCTGCACAGGGAAATCCATATGCATTTTGAGAACGCTTCTTACATATATGTTCTATATGTTCCAAAATATACAAACATCTCATAGGTACACATTAAATTCACAGTTTTCTTTAAAAAAACTCTGCACATTGTAGTAAGATAAGAGCATTGCAACCTGTATATGTCTATGATTAATGTCCTTACCCAAACACAAATATTGCAAATAAAACATGAACATGAAAGAGACAAGGAACTATTTATTATTTTTTTCTTTTTTGAGTATCCTTCTTTCCAGATTCCAAAAGTGACATTCCTGACCTGTCCGAATTATACTACCAGTACTCAGATCAATGCTTCTGCATTTCTGCTGACAGACCCTGCTCTCTTTTCCAATCATTTTCCCCAAACTTCAGAAGAGCCTTTTAGATGAGGGTAATTCTTCTTTTATTCTGCTTTACTTTCAGTAAGGAGAGACATAATGATTTTTTGTTCGCCAAGGATTCTTTTTGCCTGTATACCTCAAATAAGTGGTCTAACAGACTCTCAAGCATCACCTGGACTTCCTCCAAATTCTAACTGCTAACTGCATTTTTCTATTTTTCTGTACATAGTTTTAAGCACTTCCCTTAGGCTGCTATGAAGCTAGAAAAGTACCTGTAAGGTGGAGTGTCAAAGGTGAGTAAACAGCTCCATAACACTTTTCACTTTAGTTCTGTTAGTATTTCAAGAAAATGCAGCACTCCACACATTTTCCTTGCCATGTTAGAATGGAATTACATTGCTTAGTCATCTTCTGTACAGACCTGGTTTAGAAATAGAAGCAGCAAGATATCTACAGCTTTAACGACTTTCCCATTGCTCCCTATGCATTCAAGTGAGAAACTCAGAATTATAAAATCTAGTCATTGAATTTCATATCTAATCTATTTAATCCAACAAAGCAAACAAGTGAATATTTGTTAAGGGACATGTACTGTGATGTGAAGTCATGCCATACAGCAGTCTTGTGAGAATGCACAGTCTGCATAAGAAAAAGGTATGCAGAAACATTAGCCAAAGTCAGAAGTAAAACCTTACGATCAATTGTGATTAACACACATAAATATTATACGAAAAAAATACAATACATAATTGAGATCCACAATAATAATAAATAATGTCTTACTGAAATTTATTTTTTGTGGATGATTTGTGTGTTTAATTCTGGACATAAAGATCACTCTTGAAAAGATTATGATAATAAATCTCAAATTCATCAAGTAAATTGTTGTGTCTCTCACAAAATAAAATGTTTCTTTTTTTTTTTTTAAATTTTGAGCAAAGATATCTACCTTGTTTTTGACCATTTAATGTAATTACTCTGAGTTATATCTCTGGCTTGAATTGCTGACAAAATAAGAATAAGCATGACATGATGGATATGATCTGCCACATTAATAAATAAAAATCTGGAAAAAATTAAGTTGACATTTGAAGAAGGGGAGAAAATGTCAAGAAATAATTATTTTTATTCAATATTGCTTTTGAGAAGCTTATTGTCCTTAACCAGGTCTGGGTATATTCTCTACATATTTTATAATCTGTCTAGAGTTTCCATTCATTAATTGAGATAAAATNGAAAACTGGGAAAGGGGATTACTAAGGTGCCTGCACTAACTGGAATGGAAAACCTACTTATTCCATTTCTTCTTGACAAAACACTAAGAGACTACAAACTCCTTAAACACTGCTCATTCACTATGTATTTGATAAAAAAAAGCCTATCTTGGACCCAAGCCCAAGACTAGCTACAGCTGGCTCTGCAAAATGAAGTACTCTTAAATCCTGTTCACTTAAACAGTGAAGCATTCTTCATGCAGGGGGATCCTGTGTGCCTCTACACCACTTATCCTCTCCTGCATCAGGCTTCGCTCATCCCCCTGACATCTCTCTGGTGCATGGGGTGCCAGTATAACCTCTGCCGCCAGCTGGTGTGTTATTGAGCCTTACATTTTGCTAAAACTGAGTTATTTTAGCTAGGAACCACACAGATGATGTTCTAAATTTCAAGGCCTTATTTTACTTTTGTGTTGCTTATACTTATATTAGCTGTAAGTCCAGTGCTGCATGTGCACATGTGTGCTTTATATCCTGATGTTATATCACAGGCAGAAGAGGACATTCTTTCAGAGTCTGACATAACTTTTAGAAGCATGTTTTAGAGAATGTGGATTGAGCAGCATAAGAGCTATCTCTTAAGCATTAAGGAGAGATCCTGCAACTGGGGAACAATGTGTTTTGGTCTTTTGTGGAGGTTTGGGTTGGCTTCTTGCCAAACCCAGCTGCTGGCCACACAGATTCCCCATCCACATGAGAGAGAAGGAAAAAAAGTACCAAAAGAAAATTGTAGTAAAAGTATATATATATTCACATATATTAGAGTTGTATACAATTAAACACTATGAATATATGGAACAAGAATTCCAAACAACCCCTAAAAGGAAAAGGGGGAAAAGGGAAAGGGAAGGGGAACAAAAATGGGTAAAAAGACCCCAAAACAGATATATACACACACTCGTAAACTCAGGGAAAAGCTCAATAAAGTAACTAACAATAAATTCTCACCAAACTTCCCTCAAGAGAAGCAGTTCCTCCACCTCCATGCAGCTGGGACAACACCTCTCAAATTAGGCCTCAGCTGATATAGATAAGAGCAATGCCAACGCACTGAGACCTGCTGCCTTCCCAAGCACCCAAAAGGAAGAGAAGAGGGAGGAAACCTTTCTCCTCATCTTATATACACCTGATTACAGAAAGGAATGGTGTTGAATACTTCCTTAGTTATAACCCTGTTACCAGGGAAGGCCTAGACCAAAACCAAGAAAACTAAACCACCACATCTTTGAAGGCTACTCTGTTCACATACTCCAACTATGGTTGTTTCAAATGGTCTTTGGATTTTCTTTTGAACTGAAAACTGATTTTGGCACATTTATGGACAAAACGCATCAATATGATGTGGAATAACGCTGTATTGTCCTACACCATGTAATATCTGATAGCCTTTTTTTTTTCAGCTGAAAATGACAACGGTTTCTAATTGTGACACACGGTGCTGAGCTCTGTAATTAACACTTTCAAGCCCTTTCTCTATATATTTAGGGGAAAACAAACCAAAACTTTGGGGAAAGGGGAAAAAAAAAATGCTAAAATTCAGAAAATTAATCACCAAACCAGATATCCTTACCCAACTATCCAACGGTTCAGTTTATATTCTATTGTATATGCTTTATTTGAGCAAAAAGAACCAATTTAGACAAGTATAGCTCTGAAAATCAGCATTTTCCCACCACTGCTTTGTGAAGTCATGTAAATCATATGTAGAGTAAAAAAATACCATTCTAGAAACTAAATAAAAGAATGGCAATCAAATCAGTAAAGCATTATGACTAATTGTATTTCTTTGTAAATATATAAAAGAAAAAGAAGAGAGACTTCCTTGATAATTTTGAAATGAGTCTGCAGGATGTCACTGTTTTCTTCTATTCTCATGCTGTTACTGTGACAGTGGTGCACAGAATCACACACATATACACAAAAAGCATTTATCATTTGCTACAGTGAATTAGTATGGTCTGCTACATTGTAGAAGAAAATTTCAGAATGAAATACAGTCCTTATGAAAAATATATAAGCATATGCAGTCTGAGTTTTCTTTGCTCTGGATGAAAGTCAGCATTAAAATTGAACCTCTGAAGGACCTTTTTACCTGCTTGTCTATGCTGGTTATGTGAAAACCTGTTCACGCTTTGCTATGGGTAGATTTTACTGTGTCCTTTCTGGATTTACTGTTACAGTGGGACAAAGAGTAAAATTCTGTCCCTGTTTGAGCCAATGAGATTTTTTACCACCTTGCTCCCACTACTGGAGCAAGGACTTTGTTGCCTGATTTTTGGTGCTAAGGTTTACCAAATTCTTTCTTTTGTTTAGAAAATTCCAACTGAACAGTGTGCAGGGCATGAAGTCTTCTGGAAGTGACTGACTAGTTTCCTACAGGAAGATCCTTAATGCTTATCCTTCAGCTTCACAGGTAAGGAACTCTTGATGCTCTTGTGTCTCTTAGACCCTGAGAGAACATATCTGAAATAAGAAGCCTGTTCTGGTGGGGTACAAAGGGGAGAAGATGTTATGAAGAATTGCCTAAGAATGACTCATGCTGCACAGCTTCTCTCCTTTCTTCAGGCAGAACTAGTCTAGGGAATTTCTGCAATATTTGATATCTTAAACCATCCTTGCTTTAAGAAGAGAGAAGGAAAAAAATACATCAGTTTGCTTTATTGCACTGTCAGGATTTGATTCTTGAGATATTTTGCCCCTATCGATGTCTTAATGGGGCCCACAAAATAATACTTTTGGCCTAGAAAATAATAAGTCTACTATAAAGACCTGCTTATTCTCTTCTGACCTCTTAATATTTGTAAGGCAGCAATCCAGATAATTCATCACTGTATTGAAAAAAAAAAAAAAAGGCAGAGTATAATTTCAGGAAGGAAAATAAAAATGCTCTTGCTAGGGGAAATTGAAATACTACATACAGCTACTTGGAAACTCATTTACCCTATTAAAAGAAGTGTCTTACAAAAATTCACGTATTTAATGACTTCTAGAAGCACTACATCTTTTTAACAGGACCCAGTGTTAAACTAAGGATTTTGTTACTGTTTTACATGATTTATGAACATTATGCAGATTTTATCTTGTCCTAAACACTTCTGCATTTACCCAGAAATCTTTGTGCTACATTTATCTTGGATTGAAACCACCCCCCTCCCGAAAGAAAAACAACAACAACAACAACAAAACAACAAAAACCCACAAACAAACAAACAAACAAAAAAACCCAAAACAAAACCCCAAACCTCCCAAAAAATCCTAACAAGTTTAAGCACAGTGATGCTTAGGTTATTTTTCTCCCTCTGCACAAATTGAATGATCTGCATCTTATATTTGTAGTGTTTGTTGCAGGATGCTGCATGGTGTCTGTTTACAAGCTGAGTATTGGTTCAGATGTCTTTGCTTACCATGTTTGCTTGATTTTTTTTCACCTCAATTTTCAGGCAAGTTGAGAAGAGCAACACTGTAAACAAAAACATTTTGATAACATTTATGCTCCATTATTGATTTTCATATAAGGTGTGTGAAACTTTCATATAAGATCCATGTAGTGTTTGATATAATATTCATAACAAGGCCAGGTGTATATCAGAAACATCGCACTGTGTTCTTTTAGTTTCAGAGATTACAGGCATTAATAATTATTCTGTAATTAGTAAGTGTGTGACAATTCTGTTGATGATGCATGAGACACTGGAATTGTCCTCATCCTTGTCCTGCCACAGTGACCACTGTGACAAATATGCTGTTGTCGGGAAACCAGGCTGCTATAGTTTTGGAAAACTTGCAGTAAGTAAACAAATTCTCTAAAGAATTTCAATGTTTATAGCCACTGTCTCACACATATTAACAGCCCTTGAAATATGCTGTCAGAGTTCATATAACAGCAGTGAACCTTTCCTTTTTTAGTCACTCTTTCTGAGTAGCTTTTGGTTAGTCTGTAGTCTGCTTGTTTATCATTCCTTCCATTTGCTATGCTTTCTATTAATATATTTCTAGCTTTCTCAGCACTGCTTTGGAATTGTCATGGCTGGCAAGTGTGAATGTTTCACCTTGGTGCTGCTGTGCCATTTTGGGAGGAGAGCTATCTAATTATGACAAGTTTTTTGCTATTAACCTTTGATTGCTGAATACTGTTTGTTGAGATGCAAAAAGCAAGAACATAAAGGCAATTTTAATTCTCTCATCCTTACTGATTTTCTCACACTCTTTCTTTTCTTGCCTGTCTGTTGTGAAATGAGCTCCCATTTTCAATTCATTCTCTTACATCAATGTGCTCTTTCAAACCTGTTCTAAAAGCTCATTTATTCTCAGCAGCTCATTAACCAAACCAAGTCATCTCTTCTCTCCTATTATTATTTCTATTTCACCTGTTCTTTCATAAGCCTTGTTTATACTCTCTTTTCTTTCTTACTTCTTTCATCGTGCTTATTTTCACAGCTCATTTTATTGTACTATTTAAAAGTTTAGAGTGCCTTAGCCAGGGGTGATAAGAAAAATCAGCATTCAGAATTATGAAAGTGAAATCGTATCTGCAATGTAGGGCTCAGGCGCTGTGCACAAAGTGAAAGCAGACATTTGGTTCTTCATTAACACTTACTTAAGGGTCCTAACCTGGAATTCTCTGAAACCATGGAAGTCACTCAATGAGCTCTATTAGCTTTGAATCAGGCCAGGATGAGAAAACGAAAAGGCAAGATAGAAGGATGAATGGAACAGAATGAGAAAGAAAAATAAAATAAAATAGGCATAAAGGAATATATTTGAGATAGACATTTGTCATCTCTGTTAAAAAAATCCATTTAATAAGTATGCAAAAACCCCCCACAAACAAAGTTTTCCAAAATGCAAGCTACATATGCAATAGAACAGATTAGAACTAAAGCCAGGATGTGAAATAAAATTCTGTAAACACAAGGGAATAACAATTAGAAAAGGAATTATTCAATTTACTGTAGCATTCCTGGTTTACCAGTCAAAGTAGTGTAAAATGAATTGAGGTTTTGCTTCATTTTTGAAAGAAAAACATATTGAAAATATCAAATGCTTATATCTTTCTGTTGTGGTTTAAAATATGTATTTTCAAGTTTATCAGTATATAAGCACTTGCCTTTTTTTAATTCCATATTCTCCTAAAAACAACAGCTAAACCGAAACAAGCATTTCTTCTGAAGTTCCTTGAAACAGAAAAAAAGACGTTTCAAAACAGATAAAATTCAGCTACATGCAGTGATTTAAAATGGAATTTGAGATAATTTCTATTTCCTTAGATTTCTTTTCTAGCTTTTAGGTTTTAGAAAGGAACATTCAGGCTACAAAAGGAGTGATTTTTTCTGATATCAATCACATATTTCAAATACATGGTACAAAATCTTTTTCATATAAATATTACATTTGCCATGATAGTGCAAGGGAATATTATTTTTTTAAAAAAGAGGAAAAACTAAAATCAGCAAAGTTCAAGTAGATCAAGTAATTGTGACTTTTCACACTTAACACTGTGAAATTAACACTGTGCCATTGTAAAGGGAAAAAACAATCCATTTGTTGCCTGAGAAGTGTTATTTTTCATTTACCTTGACATGACATTAATAAGGTGTAAACTCAGCAAAATGTACATTTGAACTGTATGACTTCACTCCAATTAAGCCTTTCAGTTAAAACAATATTGAATTAAGTGTGGTGCTGTAAATCTAGAACACACCGAAGTTTAAAATATACTTACCTTTTACAATTGTAGTCTTGGAATAGTAAGTTTTATCTTTCTTAATTGTGCATATAACTCTTCCATTTTGTTCATAAGAGATAAAAACCTACCATTGCTACCTATTTGGAATATTTTTATAATTTTTTTCTAAGCAGTAGAAGTTCTTGTTTCCAACACAAGTTCAGGCTCAATATAGTGTATGAGTTTCAGTAAGGGCACCCTGAAATACACTTTATGTGAGCACTCAACTATGAGAAGGGGGTTTCTGTAAAATATTACAGTACCTTGAAACAATTACTGATGATAGAAGAACATTGAAAAGAAGACAAAACATCTGAAATAAGTTCAAACAAAAAGGCTGACAGATATTACTGACAGATTGTTGAGATTTTGTCTAGTAAGTAAAAGGAATGTTGGCCTGGAAATCAATGAACCAAAATTGGTGTGTTGGAACCAATTTTGGCTCATTGACTAGGGCTTGTACAATCCCCAAGGGAAAATTGTCTATTTTATCAAAAACAAAAAGGGAATCACAGTAATCACAACAATTAACTTGGGATTTGATCATTGAACCAACCTTTTCTTTTCCACTGTGAAGAACTGCATGATACATTAAGAGATTCTTAATGATTCTCAAAGAGATTCTTTGAAATTATCTCAGTGGTCTCAAGTGGGTCTTTAAATAAAAAAAAAAAAAGAAAACATTACTGGGATTCTGCACTCACCTTTCTAGGCTCTTTTTTTACTTTTGTAATTCCATTTATTCTGTTTATCAATGCTACTCTTTTCACATGAGTGAGCAACCTGTACAATGACACTGTTTATTCTATGCCATTGAGGCAGATAAATACTAAGATCTACCTGCACCTGAAATAAGCCTTTTGCTCTTGATGATGCCTGTGATGACACATCTCTCTTGCTCTTGCCCCTTGAGTGTGCTGGACCACACCTGTCCATTACAGTCCCACCTTCACTGTCTGTGGCTCTAACTCAGCACTCCTCTGAAAATCTGGCTACTGGCTTGGGAAGATGCTGATTTACTGTTGGTTCATTGTTGCGAGGATGACTGACTAGATTCAATCAGCCTCACATAAGGTTGGGGTTTCCTGTTGTACATGCAGAGTTTGTTCATTTTATGGAGGCTGATGGTGAGAATGGCTTGCATATTTTAAAACCAAACAGTTTCAGTATACTTCCTTTCAGATTTAAAAAAAAAATAAAAATATGTTCCATAGACGTGTCACCATTAAGAATATGTTTAGAGTTTACAACCAACCTATTTAAAATCAGATACATTAGAGTTAGTAAAAGATTTAATCTAGCCATCAACATTTTTTTTATATCAACATTATTATCCACATAATTTTGTGGGAGCTTGGGGCTTTGCTTGGGATTTTTTGTCTGCTTTAAACTTGCAGCTGTTATTGTAGTATAAGGTTTTTTAACCTTTTAAGGAAAGTTCCTGATGTTAAACAAGGCCAAGAGCAAGGTCCTATGCATGGGTTGGGGCAATCCCAAACACAAATACAGGCTGGATGGAGAATGGATTGAAAGCAGCCCTGAGGAGTAAAACTTGGAGGTGTTGGTTGACAAGAATGGTTGGCTGGCATGACCCAGCAATGTGCACTTGCAGCCCAGAAAGCCAGCTGGAGCTCTGATGCTACTGGGCTGCATCCTAAGCAGCCAACAGGTTGAGGGAGGTGATTCTACCCCCCTACTCCACTCTGGTGAGACCTCACCTGGAGTTCTTCATCCAGTTCTGGGACTCCCAACATAAGAAGGAGACAGACGTGCTGAAGTGAGGACAGACGGTAGCCGTAAAGATGACCAGAGGGCTGGAGCACCTCCTGTGAAGAGAGGCTGAGAGAGCTGTGTTGGTTTAGCCTGGAGAAGATAAATCTGCTGGGAGAATTTATAGCAGTTTCCAGTACCTAAACAGGGCCTTAAAAGAAACCTGGAGAGGGACTTTCAACAAGGGTGCGTGATAAGAAAAGGGACAACGGCTTTAAACTGAAGGTGGATCAATTTAGATTAGATAGCAGGAAGAAGCTTTTTTGCTGTGAGGGTGGTAAAACACTGGAACAGGTTGCCCAGAGTGACTGTGGATTCTCCATCCTTGGAAGTATTCAAGACCAGGTTCAACTGAGTTTTGAACAACCTGGTCTAGTGAAAGGTGTCCTTGCCCATGGCAGGGTAGTGGAACTAGATGATATTTAATATCCCTTCTAACTCAAACCATTCTATGATTCTATGATTTTATGAAGAAAAATTAGATCTTGACCAGTATTATACATTACTACTGCATACCACTTCACATGTAAAAACTATAAAAGGGCAGTTGATGACAGTTTTTTGGAATTTTATTCACTAACTTTTATGGGAACATATTTAAATTGCTACCAAGATCATTTGAAAATCATACTCAAAATGTACATTGTGATTTAGTCAATAATGGAGGAACTATCTGAACCTTTTATGTTTGAAGAACTAAATATTTCATTCTTAATCTAAGTTACACACACACATACATCTATCTATGCACAGTAAATATATGTTATATCATATGTTATGCATAGTGTGTGTAGTTATACATTTAGAAAGAGAAATAAGTACGTGTGGTTGCTCCTATTCCTGTCTTACCACATAAAGTTTGCAAAAATTCATTACTGTGATAAAGAAACTAAAAAGGCATTTCATCTTTAACAGACTTTTCAACACTTTTCTTCCTTCTTCCTTAAATTCATAACACAGGAGAACAGGAGTATAAAATCTTACACACATTTGGAATAAATAGATTAAATGTTTCTCTGTGTTCAGTCATGAGCAACCCTCTCAACCTTCTGTGATCAGAGATGAAGAAGGCAGTGATGCAGAACAGCATAAAAATTACAATGATAGTACAGTGACTATCAAACATTTCAAGAAATAAACACCCACAACAAACATATCTCTGTTTATTTGGACCAGTGCAGGTAAAGTTTACTTTCTGGAGAGTTATGAACTTATTGTTAATGTGCCATTAATTTGGTGGTGATTCTCATAATAATTTACTTTTCATTTCTGTAGTGTAGCTATTCCTTGTTAACATCCACAGATTTTTTCTAATGTCACAAAAATTAAAACTCACAACTCAATAAAATTTCTTTTAACTCAGTCATAACAATTGATCTTCTGGATTTTGGCCCCATTTTTATGTCATAGCAGTGATTAAGGCACATCATGAATATATTTCTAATTAATAGTGTGACCTGGTTAAAATAAAAATAATATATAAGGGGAAAAATTACTGTTATTGACTCTTCAGTATGATGAAACAGGGGGTTTTTATCATTCTGATCTAGGTCAGAGTAGGTTATGAACAAGGATTAAGTTCATGCAAAGTGCACAAGCAGGAGGTGAATAAATTTATGTTCCATTTACTTGCCCCTCTTGCAAATATTTGTGCTCTGGTTTAGGTTGTGAAGAATGTTGAGAGAATATTTAGCAGGGTGTTTCTGGAGTTTTCAAGTTTCTGGAGCCTTTCAGGAGGATGAATCAGTGTTTGGGACAGAAGTGTTGACTAGTGATATTGACCATATTATTTCACAATTATTATGTCTATCAACAGATTAGGGGAGAGAACCTCCTCAGATGTACATAGGTATAACTGTGTTATTCTGTAATGGCCTGGGCATAACTTCACATCCTAAGAGGTTCCAATCCTCAGTGCCACCTGAAGCAAAAACAAACCCTGTAATGAAAAAGTGGGAAAGAAAAAGAAAAGTACTAGTCTGTAGGTACTGTACATATAAAGTGATCAAAATCCTTAGACTTTTACTCTGTGTGGTCATGTCTGAGAAGAACTGCATCTATTCTTAGTCTTGTTACAAAAAAAAAAATTGTGTATCTGGGAACATAATATAACTAATGTGTAGTTCTGGGATGACATCCAATATTTTTTTTCCCATTCTTATATTGTCTGCTGCTTGAGATGTCTCATAAACCACACACTGTACATACTGTAATCATCTCCAGAAAAATAAATAGCTTGTACAGAACTCATATATCTATATCTCATCAAATATGTTTGATGTTAAAGCAATGTCAAGTGGATGTTTCAAGCCTTGGAAAATTCATTCCTGAACTGGAACTCAGCAAGTAGTCTGAATATATTTGTGGTGTTTTGAAAATTTGAAACTGATCTTCTATGTGATGTTGCACAATTCTTTCTGTCTTCAGGTTCTTTTTGTGTATTCTATCTATTTGGATTGTAGTCTTAATGCACAGATATTCCCATCAGGTCCATACACACTTTTTAAGAAAATAATTTTTAAGACCCCTGCAGTCCAGGTCAGAGTCTCAAAACAATACCAGAGAGAAATATTAAATAATTAAATACTTTGTATTAGCTTCTAGAGGCAGCCTATATATTTAATCTGTCAAGTAGTACTTTCCTTTGTAGTGCCAAGAGCAGTGTAATCACAGAAGAACCATATCTACATATCTCAGTTTCAGTATTTATAAACAGAATGGAAAACCCTTCCAGCTTATAACACTAGTTCATCATAGTAAGTTCTTTCAAAAAGTTACACTGGAATTGATAGGCATCAGTCAAGGATTTCTTTCTGGTTCTAAGAATTTTTGTCTGTAGAGCTGGCACATTTAGAAATATGTGCATGTTCATTAATACATTCAGGAGGCAAGGATTAGAAATCTATTTTTTGCCTGTTTTTCTAATGAGAAACTTTAACCAAATAACAATAGTAGGAGATAACCAAACATGCACAAGCAGAGAACATCTGCTTTCCAGTTCACAGCAAATATAATTTCAAAATACCTGGTTTGTTTTCACAGTGTTTTTATAGCTTATGACAACTATCCTCTTACCTATGCCAGACAAATCCCACTCTCTAGAGGCAGCTTTTTCTAAAACAAAGTTTAGTAGTGATCATTTCCCCAAAGCGCTGTTCACTACTTCTACATATAAATAATCTCAGCACCTTGACAGACACGGTCTTGCAAATCTAGCTGAGTGGTATAAAGCATGGTTTCAAGCTGTTGTTTTTAGTTGTCTTACACTAAAATTTGGTGTGAAGGCTTATAATTCACTACAGTTGCTTGAAGCTGATGTGTTTGATTTAATGCTAACATGGACTGGAAGCATTCATGCCATCAGTGGTGGCATCTCAGGACTTATGTTCTGGCATTAGGTTCACCAGAAAGACATCATTAGACAGTTCATATATTTTACTGGGCACAAGTAATTCAGAGTTCTGATATAATTTTGAAGATTTGAGTAGAGATACTTTAAGTAGGTACAAGCCCCATTGTTTTTTATACTTCCAATTTCAGTTGGGATTCCCATTCAAACTGTTTCTGAATGTTTGCTAGCTATATTGAAATAAGAGCAAATCAGTATCTAGTTGGTTTTTTTATAGTGTTTTGCTTGCAATTTTTTTAAATGTTAGAGTGTAATAAAACAAATTTGTCAAAGATACATGGATTTTTCTGTATTTTGTTAATGAAACATGTTCAAAATAAACATCATCCAGACACTGATTAATAGAAGAGACTTGCCAGGTACCATTGAAATGGGACCAAAAATTGGTTTGTTTGCACTTCAATAAATCTCAAGACTGAGTATGTAAAGCCAGAGTCTTAAACCTACATTGACGTTCCTGAATGGAACTACTTTGATTGGCAAGATAATGCTAATTAATGCCAGCATTGCTGAGGTCAGTGAGAAGACTACAGGGAACTGTTTATCACAGGAATACAAAGAGTTATTATAACTAGAATGGAGAACATATGAAACATCATAACCAGATACTGTTTGTCCAAGGGATAAATATGGCAAAGGAGAAATTCTTTTAATATAACCACTAAAAGTGCAATTTAATTGAACACAAAGAAAAATGTTGAAATCATAGCAATTTTTTTATACGGCTTTTCAGACCTTCTAAAACATTTTGGGTTTCCATGTGGATACCTGCTAGTCTGAAGACATGCTCCACTTTAAAATCAAAGCGAAACATTGAAATACACAACTGTTAAAGTCAGTAATATGTAGGGAGTGACATCAAAAATGTATTTATGATATGCTCTGTATAAAGTACTAATTAACAGGTTGTGCAAATTTAAGAAGACCACATACCTTCCCAGGTCCCCCCAGTCTGTATTGCCATCAGTCCATGTGCCTGTCTCTTTCCAGCTTCCTCAATCAATTGTACTCAGTATGTTTCTATGGTCTTGTTGCTGACCATCAAAATCAAGACAGCAGACAAGAAGAAAATAGAGACAAAAACCTGGGAAAAGAGGGGGGGCATGGGGAAAGGGGTAGTAGGCGAGAATATTTGTACTACAGGTTTCAGAAATCCAAAAAGCTTCTCCTGTCAGAGAAGGAGTGCCATTTGAAAGGGTCAGGTCTCCCTTAGTTACCACTGTCTGTGCTCATAAAGCAACGTGAGATGGAAATGAAATTCCATCATACAACTTTTTTAGAGTATATCTATGTTTTCATATAGTTACACTGTTATGCAGCAGGCTACAATGTTTGTTTATCTAGTCACTTGTTTGATACAAATATTTTCTTGTTTTAGTCAGGCTCCTAGCTCTTTTATGGATTGGAACAGAGTGTGCTGTGTGGCAAGTCTTTTTTCTACTCTGTTAGAATATACTTCATCTGAACTAATACTCAGTTCTATTTGAAAGGTGCAGTTAACAGCAGAATAAAAAAATTTATCTTGGCTCACATTTACTGGGAGCTTGTCACTTTCCTCTTATTTTGCTTTAAAATTCTGCCTTCAATTACAAGTGCTCCATTGAGCCTTATTTTAGCTTGGGAGCTGCTTTTCACAGCTTATCAGCTAGAGTCAAAAGAGAAGGAAACAGCTCAAGCCTTTGAATTTACGACTGCTCATTTGAACTGCTCTTTCACACCTTTACTATTATACTTACTTCTTGTCATTATTTTAAGAAATCTTCCCCAGAAGAATATGAGATATGAGGGAGGTGATCCTTCCCCTCTACTCAGCAGCATTAAGGTCACACCTGGAATTCTGCACCCAATTCTGAATTCATCAGTACAGGACAGATATAGGCATACTGGAAAGAGTCCAGCTTAGTGTCATAAAGATGATGAAGGGACAGAGGCATCTCTCCTCTGAAGAAAGACTGAGAGAGCTGGAACTATTTATCGTAGAGAAGACTCAGGAAGCATCTTGCTAATGTATACAAGTACTTGAAGGATGCACAATGCACAAAGGACAGAGACAGTCTCTTTTCAGTAGTTTCCAGAGACATGATCAAGGGCAACAAGCACAAACTGAAACTTAGGAAGTTCCATGTGAACATAAGAAAACATCATTATACTCTGACAGTGACCAAGCACTGGCACAGCTTGTGCAGAGAGATTGTGCAGTTTCCAAGTTGGAGATAAGCCATCTGAACACCTAAGTAGCCTATTTTAGGAGACCTTGATTTAGCTGGGGGCTTGAACAAGATAACCCTGAGGTCCCTTTCAATCTTAACCACTCTGTCATTTTGTGAGATTCTTCATCCCATATCAAAGCAAAACCAGTTGCAATTGGTGGACTCAGGGACACGCAGTCTTAATATATGAGATTTAGGAGTGCAGGTAGTTTCTCTATGACATGTTCAATAAGACTCATGTACCTAAAAACACACAGAACTCTGTGTGTGTGTGTGAATTACTTTTTCTCCATGCGTGCTCTGTGGAGCAGCTTGAGTTCAAGACTTGGCATTGAGGAGGCACACATTCTTCTACAGAAATTCAAGTTACCTAGTGAAACATGGTCAACACAGAATGGCTATTTCTGTATAGCATGTTTGCTTTAATCTGAAACAAAAGATAAATCTCTTTTCATATGGATAAAAAATTCTTTTAAAAAATATATATATTCATATGGGCAACTATAGTAGTTGTAGCTATATTCAAGCTGTGAAACATATTTTTAAATAGTAAAGCAAAACCTGCAAAATATGAAGCTTTCATATGGGAATGAAAAAGGATGAGGGCAAGGTCCTATGAAAAATCCATAATCCAGAACTATTCATAAAACTTGGCATTTAAAAGCAGACATTAATTAACTTTCAGAACTCCTTTGAGCAGTGGATGAGAAAATATTATTTAAGTTGGGGAAAATAAACCAGTTAAATATTTCATCTCCTATGGTCATCTCCTGTATAACATTAAATCTTATGCACTGGTATTTGTTTCTATTAATATTTATTCTGTATTTATGTTAATCACCTCATATGACAGAACAACCTCATACGACAGAATATGCCAAACTGCTTTCTCTTACAGTGTTCTTGTCTAAATCTTTTGCATCAGGTGCTGTGGAAGTACATATGAATAATAAAATGCTGGCTTGCTGTCATTCTTTTCAGACAAGATTTAAAGGGAGAACTCAGGTCCAATAAGAAAGTCAGACAGACCTTCAGACTTACAGAAAATGTCGTGATGGCACAGATGAAGTGGGTTGTCACCTTAATGCACAGCAGGCACAGTTTGTATTTTGTTTATTCCTTGGTTAGAATATTGTAAGCTCTGGGAACATGATGATAGCTTTCTATTTGCACATAGACTCAAGGAATGCAAGAAGTGGTGTTTTGTCCTAGCTGTGGTAGTAGTCCCTGCAGGCATATCCTCTAGCACAGGAAGGTGGGGGCCTCTGGATCCCACCCACACACCAACTGGCAGTGCTGGCAAGCTGGAGAGGAATCATTGTTGCCAGCCTTTGCAATTTTATCTTGATCTTCATATATTTGGAATTTTCCTTAATGCCTTCCCTGGGAGTTGAATGATTATCAATAAATTTCCATTTTTTTCTAGAAAAAAATAATAAGTCCTCATGCTTGCAGAGAAAAGATTAAAGATGCAACCTAAACATATTCGTAAGGAAAATTTTAAATATGTTTAAAAAAGAAAAAAAAAGTGTTTATGTTTACTGATCACAATGTTTTGGGAGACACGTCATGTTGCATTTTCTGATACTAGAAGACTCCAATGCTCTATGATGGGGAAAAGGTGCACTGTCCCAGATCCAGTAGTCACAATATTTTGATTATTGTGGGTTTTAATCCAGCACTCTGTTCATTACTCACAAAGTCCTTTCTTCCTACTAACTTCTGGCTTCAGAATAAAATGCATCTCATATTTTGAATCTCTTCCTGTAACATAGAACTTGCAGCACTGAGTATCAGAAATCAAAGTCATCTGCAGAAACATTACAGATTCTCATTTCAGTGAACTGTGTATAAAGATATGGATTAACTTTAGTCAAAGCTTTTGCAGTTGTGACTAACACCAGTTTGAGAAGTCATTTTAATCTGTTGCTCTTCTCATGCACAGAGTGATTGTGTTAAAGTGATTTAGAATGGAATTGCTAGAAAGAATTTAACTTTTCTAACATAGACAGATGGACAAGGGTTTAACATTAATAACTGGAGATGTGTATGGATGTGGAAGGAGGAAAATGTTTCATTTTTATTAAAAATAAAGTCAGCAAAAACAGAGCACAGAAGTTTATATGTAATGCTCTGGACACAGAAAATCAGCAGTGAATTGTGCAAGATTATAGCTCCAACAGAAGCTTAAAATTAAGTCAATCCCCTGGTTAGATATGTGATTGTTGCTTGTGCAATTAGCCGTGCAGTAGTACTAAGATGAGTTGAGAAGGATTTACTGACTGAGGCCAAGTCTTATCGGAGAAGCCTTTTTGGGTGTAGATTAATGTGGAAATGACTTTTGCATGCCTCAGTAAACTAGTGCATTAGGAGTAAAGACTTTGCTAAAATGCATTACAAAGGCCATTTTGCCCTGTACTAGAGAGAACAGTTTACCCTTTCTGCAGCAAAATGCTGCTGCAGATTTCCCCTGCTGAATGCCCTGGGATTTAAAAGTTGACAATCTAATAAAAATCAACCTGTTAAAATATTATTTCAATTTTTATTAGGTAAAAGACAATCGAGCCTTGAAAAAAATTCCATACATGGTGATTGATAATGTAATTTAAAAAAATACTACCTGAAAGAGGAATGCACAAAAGTTAAACAAGTAGAGAAAATCCATCAAAATGGAAAACGTACCTTTTTAACAGAAAGAAAGCTGTGGGCAACAACTTGTAAAGTAAGGGCAGGTTAACAAATGGGAAAAGAAGGGGCAAATAAGTTATAAAGGAGGGTTGGCTAGACACAGTCCAATGCTATGACAAAGCATAGAGTATAATATATTTGGGTAGGGTTTTTTTGGTGAAGTATTTTAGAAAACACAGGTTGTATTCATATTCCTATCCAATTTTTGACCAACTAAAAAGATCATGAAAAAGTTTTTGAAATCTTAAAGCAAATAATTTTAGAAGTTCTGAAGTAAATCACAGTAAGGTGAAAAGAAATGTGATTTCTTTACCTTTGTATTGAATACCCAACACACTTACTATGGTGTTTCAGGAAAATGCCTACTTAATGTGTCAAATTCAGAAAAGTGATTTGAATTTCAGGTGCTTCTGAGGTTGGCAGCACAGCCTAAGCTGTTACCTGTTTCTGGGTAATGCTTTCTGGCATCTGCTTGGTTGTTCAGTTTGGAATACTAACATGTACATTAAACTGCTCAGCCCACATACATCTTAGAAAATATAAGTTTAACCTAGTGCTGAAAACATCATGGGGAGGTGTAACACTGATATACTTGTGCGACCACTGACTTACATTTTCAGTCAGATATTTGCACAAGTTTCATTAAAGAGGGAACGAGCTCATGGAAGAGAAATCTCTAGAAAATTCCTTCATACATTGATTAAGGGGACTCTGAAATTAAAATGGCTGCTAGAGGCTGAGGAAAAGGTATAATGTATTTGCACTTTGTCCTAGACTGCAACTACATATGAACTAGGGTGCTTACACATGGCACTCCTCACTATCTGTCCCTAGACAGCTCTGTGAGGACTCGGATAGAGGACTTAAACAGACCTTTGATCTGATCCCTTTGGGCATATTAAGTGTATGAATGGAAAAGAAAAAATGGAAAATTAACTTCAGGTTTTATAAAACATTTTATGTAACATAAAGTGAAGTTTTGTGTGAAAAATAGTTTTGGACTACTTCAAGTATTTGTTGAAATTATTTTTTATTTCTTCAACTAAAAACAGAAACAAAAAGTTAAGATACAGCTATGAAAAAGACACATCTATTTGTCTTCAATCTCTGAGAGATTATGTAGATTGACTAACAAAGGGAAGTAGTTGCAAAGACTTTACTGCAGAAGTGAGGATCTCCTTGGAGGCACTCAACAGAGGACAGACCCTCAGTCCTAACTGCAGTCTCTGCTAACTATGTGTGATTACTGCTTTGATTATGATATTTCCAGCAAGATGACAGATTGGAAGTGAGTTGCCATGCAGGTGTTAGCTCAGCCAAGGGAAAGAAATGCCTTGAGTCATATTTTGATGACCTTATTTCTGGCCTGAATGGGAAAACGACATTAGAGTTTTAACTCCTTTTGTTAGAGATATCATTTCTGCAATTACTTAGAGTACTGAAATGGCTTGCAAGTTTAAGAACAAGGAGAGTTTTTCAGAAAAGTAGAGAATATGTGCAGATAATACCTCAATACAAGATCAGAATAGCAGACACATAAATCACCTACTTTTCATAGTTCCACATAAAAGAAGCTGGATCATCTGAATAAACTGAATCTGACTTGCTGACTTCTATATGAGAGAAATTTTGTTGCATGACAGTATAACAGCAAAATACAGTGCCTAAAGGCAACAAGAAGTCCCAGATATCACCCTAGGTATCCATTATAATAGACTGCATCATGACTTGGTAGCATTATCTGTTAATAAAATTGCCTGTTTCATACCCAGTTAACAGAGGGTGGGAATTGTGTGAGACTGTCCCATGAAGTCCACAGCTGTCAGGACGGATCAATAAAGATATTCAGTAAAAGAGACCAGCATGAAAAATATCTTTGTTTGTTGTATTCTCCAGGACACATTTAGCCTCTTGATCATCTCCCTTGGAACATGTTGCCTTTTCCTATAGACTGTACAGAAAATCCATGATCTAGAAAACTGATGTCTACAACAATCACATAGAGCTATATGAATCTTCTCTCTCTCTGCAGTTTTTAGAAGAAAGAAAGGTCAGAAGGAACCTGTAAAAATCAGTCTTGTTGAATATTCACAGACCACAGAGATTAGCAACATTCATCTAAAACTGCACTTTCACAAGCATTTTAAGTTCAAGGTGACACTGTCAACAGAAGAAACAGAACAAGGAACTCCTTTTCACAATGACAAAACTGTTTGGCTCAGGAATGTCTGTCAGATGAAGAAAAAAGACAAGGAGAAAAGACAACATGTCTGAAGTTGGAGTTACTTTTCCCAGCAGGGCCCATAGCTCATTCACACTTTGCTAAATCACACCATGTGCCTCCTTTCCCTGACTCATTCTGGTAGTTCTGGGTCCTATTGGGAAACTCTGCAGAAGCATAATAATTTCCTGGCTCAAACCTGTAAAAACTTTCTGCTTCTCATAAACAGGGACCCTGACCCTCCCTCTTCCACTCTGGATTCACTAGATTTCTGATATGTAGTCCTTTTAAACAAGATTCCATCTAATCCCCTCAGTCTGTAAATCGGGTTCATGTATTTCTTCTGTGTATGAAAGCAAATCAAGAACATCTCACTAGCTAAATTTGGTTACTGAACATCAGTAACTTTTTCTAATCAATGGGAGTAGCAAAATGAAGTAGTGAGGCAAAAGAATAGTTTCAAAGGAACCATTACTCTGCTTTGCAAAACTATTAATATAGATGAGTAAATATTTTTAGTATAAACACTTTTTCAAGTACTACTTTTTTCATTACTTTTATTATAATATTTTATACCAAGGTACATGTAAGTATTTAAAACATATTTTAAATAAAGAAAAACAGTATAGCCATGTGACTTTAATTCTGATTTTAGTGGACAGGTCATTTGATTGAAAGACAGTACATTTGTCTTCTTTTGCACTTTAAGAAAACAAGTGTTTATGGGCCTTTGACCTCTTTAGGCTTTCAAATCCAGAAGGAAAAGATGACAAAACACTGACAGCTTACCAACTAAACAGATACAGCCTTGGTTGTTTTGGCTTCTTTCTTCTTGTTTGGTTTGGTTCAGTTTTTGTATTTAAATCTGCAGAATTGTAGCATTTGCCATTTGATGGCATATCTTCTAGGTCACTCAACAATATTTAATTTAATTGTTATAGTTCTTTACTATTTTTGTTATTCTGTGAAGACTTGTAGGCCACTTACTGGTTGGCTGAGGAGAGAACAATGGTAGTGTGCTATTCCTCCTTTTCAGCTATTTTAAGAGCTGGAAAACGATTCTGGAAATGAAGAAAAGTCAGCTTATTCCTTTAGGATGTCTGCAACAAGGGATAAAATGAAGAAGAAATCAGAAAAGTTTTAAGGAACACAAACTGTGTTGGGACAGGGCTAAAACAAAAAAACAGTGTTGATACCTGGAAACACAAAGGTGAATGAAAGTGCTTATGTGGGAAGAGAATTGTACATTTTTGCCCATATGCTTAAATTTCAGACAGATTGTAAACTCAGGAAGTTTAGTAAGATTATTCAAATGTTTAAGATATCTCATTAAATTACAGTTTTGATACAGTTTTTGTGGTGTTAGTGGAATATACTTACATATAATTTATGGTATTATGAATAAAGCTTAATGGGAGATAGAATTATAGAGATGAGTTAATGTGCGTCTTTCCCACAGAATTAGAAATCCTACTGTGTTAACGCCCCCTCTAAACTGAATACCCTCTCATTACCAGTAGATTATAACTGTTCATAATGCACTAGGCTAACTAATATTTTCCAGCTTACAGTCCTCCTCCTTCAAATTTATCATCAGTTGGTTAATCATTAGTTGCTTGTACTACAATTCTAATTTTGCAGAGAACAACTCTATCCATCTCAAGTGGACTAAATCCCTCTCTACATGAGCTTGCTTGCATGGTGCATCTCTCAGATCATTCTCCAAGATGTAAAGACTCAATAAATTGAACTGCTTTGTTCATGAAGTCTAGTGGTTTCCCCAGGCTTTCCTTACCTATTCCAATTAGAATAATTTTTGAGATTTGACATGCACACTACTATTTAGTGTAAAAAAACCCTTACAATATTAATCACTGCAATTAATAAAGCTGTATTTTAAGCTTGGATGCAGCTCTGATCAATATACTAGTTTCAATTGCAAAGGAAAATCTTTTGCACTGAGTTCAAAACTGGTCCAAATATTGGCATGATCTTGGAAGTGAATGGAAAAAAACCTTAAAATTTAAAACTAAATGTTTAGTCTGTACTTTATTGCTGGCTGTCCACACTGGAAAATACCTTTTCTAGTATGTTCAAGTAAGAAAATATATTTGTTTACCATTTATGTATTTTAATTAAAGTCCTGTTTCCTAGCTTACATTTTTAAATCATATTTTCCCAAAATTAGCTATATAGTTTCAGCAGAGAAAATTTGTTGTGAATTAAATACAGAACCACATACATCCACCTTTACTGGTAAACTTTGTATTGGTTTTGTGTGCTTGTTGGTTCAAAATTGCCTGCAGACTGGAAGTGGGGAAAGATCCATGGAAAACAGTTTGTCTTCATATCAAAATGATAGCACCATAAAGTTCAACACATTTGTTTCTGATGTTTGTATTCATTTTGGCCATTAAACCTTATCTTTCATTGTTCAAGGTTGTCTTCATTTTTTCTTCTGTTCTTGCACCCTGCCCAAGTGACAATTCACCAGCCATAAAATAAGGACTGAGATATGGAACCCAGAGCAAATGTTGTATAAAATTGCCATCAAAACCATTTCCTAAGGCATATCATCAGTGATTTAGGGACAATTTGTTTGTTAGATTTTGAGAATAAATGGATGTTTCTTCATTAAGCCACTCAGTTCCTACATGTACATTTCCAAAATGACAGTGCCAAACCTGTTACAAAACACCGATATATATGATGCAGCATTTCTGTCAAAAAATAACAGTGGTAAATTCCAGTGAGAAATTCCACAATAAAGGTGTTCCAAATATATTGTTACTGAGTGATACTGATATGCATATATCAGGAAAAAATATTTAAGCATAATAACTATTCTCCCTGTCTCTATTTTCATTTTTCTTATGATTTTTGCTGTTTCAAGGAAAGTAGTTAAATACATAATACACCGAAAATAATACAACTGTGTTTAGATCAATCCCTCTATTCTCGACATAACTGTCCATTAGTTTGAGTTGCTTAGGGTAAATTCATTCACTATCTTAATCAGATGAATCAGCATTCAAACATGTTTTATGTTTAAATCAATTTATTGAATGCATAGATTAAATCTAAAATTAATTCAGCATCTTGACAGGATGAATTTAAATTCAATTTAGTATTTGATCAGAATTTATTTTTCCATTGAATCATATTTTATGCATCCATGTTGAGGTAAAATTTAATGATTAATAAAGCATACAACCTTATAAAGCAACCATGAAAACATCAATTACATTAAAAATCACCTTAGACTATTTTATTTTGTTTAAAAAGATATGATTGCACTGGTTAGATCATATTCTCCTTACAGGCATTTTACTTTGTTAGTTGTCAAGAAAAGCAGATCATCTGAAGCTCTTAAACATTTCTCATATGCATCCTTATTCTCCATAATGTTGAGGTCTTGCAGCATCTACTCATGAAAACTAGAGAAACTAGATTTAATAGTATTATGGTGTAAAAGGCAGCAAAAATAGCTAGTATATGCTAGGCAAGTGGGTTTTTCCTGGTGTGCCCAGAGTTTTCAACTGTCATGTCTCACTGACATCAAACTTCATTTCAGTGGAGCAGAATGTCACCTATTGCAGTTTTCATCGGTGAATATGACATATAGCCCTCCTCTCAGGCATTTTCAGTCACAGAAGCCAAATGGATGGTATGAATACTCAGTCCCTTGGCAGGCTCAGACAGTCACGCATATTTAGAGAGAGGACTAGCCTTTTCCTTTCCATCTTGCAAAATGTGCTACTGCATTAGGTACCTCATGTTTTCCAACCATGTTGAGAAGTCAAAGCATCTGTGAACTTTGAAGAGAGCTAAAAGTTTTCATAAATTAATTCATAAACATAAGAAAAAAGCATAATGCCAGTATAGTGGATATGCTAGAACATAGTAATTCAACATAACATATTTTATCACAAATCAGTGTTGGAATTTAGGAACATTTTAGAGAATATGTATGAAATGTTTTCTTGCAGAAATGTTTTCTTGCAAATATGTTCAATAATAATTAATAAAGAAAGCCTTTGAATTTCTAGCCAATCAATCTGAAAATTCATGAAGCTTGTAATAATTTTGGAAAGAACTTCTCATATTGACTTGTGCATGCTTCAGTGTTAGAGGGAAATAGAAAGAATGTGCTACAAGTTACATTGATATATGAGGTTAATGACTACAAGTGGTGAAGTCTATGACTTAGTTGAAATAAAGAAAAAATATTTTTATATTAATCAAAATTTTAAGACATGAGAGCTTATAAAGCTCCATGAGCAAAATGCACCTGAAAGACTGTCTTAAAATTGTCTCTTTTCACACAAAAACACAAAATCTCTAGATTTTTAAGTTTTGCACTACAAAAATATTCTTTTACAGTACTTGAAATTCTGATGGAACTGATGTTTTCTAATTCTACCATGTCTGTATCCCTATTTTCTTCTCAAAATCTTATCTTCATGCAAATAGCCAAAAATACAACACTTCAATACTTTCAAAACTTATTTAGGGGTTCTTGCAAAATACTAACCCAAATGGTAACACAAGTGAACAGAATAGGACATATCCCCTGTTTAGTCTTCCACCTAGAGAACTTTTCCAAAACTATTTTATTGTTCATTATTTAGCTATATACGTTCTTCTTACCAAATAAGTAATAAAGTTTTTATGACATTTTGCGAAACTCTTGGCCTCTAAGGCATGTTGTGGCAGTAAATTCCAAAGCCTTAAATCACACTTTTTGAGAAAGAGTAATTTTTTTCATCCTGACTTGATATTTTTCTGTCTCACTAAGTGATTCCTTGCTCCTTTCCTGAAAGGAGAACTAGAGTTCCTCTCTTATTATCTTTTTACCAATTCTCATTTTATATGATTTTGTCATGAACCTTCTTACTCCTTAACTTTCTAAGGCAAGTAATAGAAATCTCTTAAACCATTTTTTCAAACAGGAATTTTCCAAGGCTGATAATTATTGTTATTACCAGTCATTGATGTTTTTTCACTTTTTTTTTTCTTTT
>VWZF01007192.1:138789-179121 GCA_013396755.1 Sclerurus mexicanus | reverse complement strand
GCCACTGAGGCACCAACACCTGAGCCTGAATTTCCCACCACTCCTAAACCCGAAGAGACAACCCCAGAGGCTACTGAGGCACCAACACCTGAGCCTGAATTTCCCACCACTCCTAAACCCGAAGAGACAACCCCAGAGGCTACTGAGGCACCAACACCTGAGCCTGAATTTCCCACCACTCCTAAACCCGAAGAGACAACCCCAGAGGCTACTGAGGCACCAACACCTGAGCCTGAATTTCCCACCACTCCTAAACCCGAAGAGACAACCCCAGAGGCTACTGAGGCACCAACACCTGAGCCTGAATTTCCCACCACTCCTAAACCCGAAGAGACAACCCCAGAGGCTACTGAGGCACCAACACCTGAGCCTGAATTTCCCACCACTCCTAAACCCGAAGAGACAACCCCAGAGGCTACTGAGGCACCAACACCTGAGCCTGAATTTCCCACCACTCCTAAACCCGAAGAGACAACCCCAGAGGCTACTGAGGCACCAACACCTGAGCCTGAATTTCCCACCACTCCTAAACCCGAAGAGACAACCCCAGAGGCTACTGAGGCACCAACACCTGAGCCTGAATTTCCCACCACTCCTAAACCCGAAGAGACAACCCCAGAGGAACCAATAACCAAGGCTGACTCTCCCACCACCCCTGAAGCAGAGGACGCAGACTCTGAGGCCACTGCTGCATCCTCCAAGGCTGACAGCATTGTGGTACAGACTGCAACATCTCCTGCAGTGACCACTCCTGATCCTGGATCACCCACAACAGTGGGGAATGACACACCCACTCCTGGAGCAGACACAATGCTTTCGGACACCACAACGGAGATCAAGGAGATAACAACACTCAAGAAAGACAGAACTACTCTGCTTAAAGATATTTTCACAGCCACAATTCGGAAAGACACGGCTACTGTAGCGGTGTTGACATCAGCTAAGCCAGGTGACTCTCCTAAAGGCATGGATGACATTCCCAACACATCTCCTGCAACCGAGCAACTTGTCACTGCGGCAGCTGAATCTGAAGCAACAGCAGCAGCCACAGCCCCCTTGCCCGAGCCCAACGTGCTGACAACAAGCAAGGCTGTCACACCCAGTGAAAAAGAGCCAGCTACAGAAACCCAGCAGGCCGGAGCAGCCAGCACAGGTGCTACTTGTGTTGTGGTGATGGCAACATCTGGCAAAAAAGAGGTAACAACCATGGAAGAAATGAGCACCACACTCAAAAAGGAGCTGGAAGATGTGACTGAAAAGACCTCTGTCACTGAGAAAGAAGAGGTAACTACAGTTACCAAAGAAACCACTACAAGGGATAAAAAGGACACAATAGAAGAAATGTATCTTATTTCCAATGGGACATCCAAGCCAACAATACATTTCCAGGAGATCACTGAGACCACAGATGAACCTCACCCAACTGACCCCGAAACTCTGCCAGAGAAAGAACCAGAGATAAACAGGCCTTTAATACAAATCGGGGACCTGCCAATGTCACCTGGAGAAACACCAGGTAATTCCCATAAACGTGGCACTGTCCCAGTGCCCAGCCACAACCACGGCACTATGGCTGTCACTGTCCTGAGTATGGGAACCTCAGTTCTCAGTTGTGGGGTTAAATCAGTTCTCTGGGTGGTTTAGAGCATGACCTACATTTATTGGTTTCAGTAAGTGGCCCTGCTGAAAAATGTTTGCTCTAAGTACTGTAGATGATGCAAACAAAGAAAAAGTCTAGGAAAAAAGACAATAAATTTCTAAATCCCATGAAAATATTTCCAGGGAGTCAGGTGGAATATCCACCACTCATGGTACCAAACCTGCCATTTTGTAGCTACATACAAAAAATATAAGACATAGCATAAGGCAGACAGGAGTTTTTTCCTTGTATTCTCTTTCCTCTGTGCTTTTTGGCATGTTTTTCATGCCCTCACTATTCATTTTAATCAGATAAAACCTGCAGGTTTTTGGGGCATTTTTTTCAGTCATATATTGAAAAATATTTTGGAGGGGGGAGGAAAAGTGTTTTAGATGGAAAAATACTTGGATTTCTATCTAAAAGATATTCACCCTTCCTTTATATTTAACTGAAAGCAAAGTAAATGATTTTTTTAAAGAAATAAGGAGAGAGAAGGGAACTCACCAGAGCAGCTTGGAGAAACAACAAACAAAATCCTGCAGCATGGGGAGATTACTTGAGGGTCGTAGCATAGGATGTGTCTGTAGGTATTTTTCTGAGCCATGGGCACGTAGGTGAACAATAAGCAAAGACCCACACTGGGTCACCTGGCACCACTGGGGCCACAGAGCCAAACCTTCTGAGAACACACCACCACCAGGATTAAACCCTGGCTCCGGGTGGGAGTGAGGGGGAAATCAGTGGAATTTCCACCGCGCCAACACACCGGGCTGTGTCCCCGCAGAGAGCAAGGACGAGGAGAAGGACCTGTGCAGCGGGAGGCCGGCGGACAGCATGGTGGCCCTGCCCAATGGCACCCTGGCCGTGTTCCGAGGTGAGCCTGCCTGGCCTGCTGCGCCTTCCTCGGACCCGCACGGACCTTCCTCCTCCTCCTCCTCCCTCACCTGCCCCTGCTCCTCCCGCCTCCTTCTCCCTCATCAGCCCCTTCTCCCCTCTCCTCCTCTTCTTCCTCCCTCACCTGCCCCTTCTGCCCCCTCCTCCTCTTTCTTCCTCCCTCACCTGCCCCNCCTCCCCCTCCCTCACCTGCCCATTTCCCCTTCCTCCTCTTCCTCCCTCACCTGCCCCTGCCCTTCTCTTTCTTCACCTACCCCGGCCCCCTTCCTCCTCCCCCTCCCCTATCCCATCCCCCCCTCTCCTCACGGTGCCGCCGGGCGATGTCCCCTCGCTGTCCCCGGGGCAGGACAGCGCTGTCCTGGCCCTGTCCCCTCGCTGTCCCCGTGTCCCTGACGCCCCTGCCTCCCCAGGTCACTATTACTGGCTGCTGAACGGCCGGAGCCCGCCCAGCACCAACCCGCGCCGGATCAGTGACGGCTGGGGCATCCCCTCGCCCATCGACTCCGTGTTCTCCAGGTGCAACTGCGACGGGAAAACCTTCTTCATCAAGGTGGGATGGGCTTGGGGAGCTGGGGGGGCTCAGCCTGGAGAAAAGGAGGCTCAGGGGGGACCTTCTGGCTCTGCTCCCAGGGAACGGGGGACACACTGCCAAGATCTCGACCCAAACTTGTTCCTCGTCAAAGATGTTACATACCCATTTCCCAATGCATCACCCAGGTCCTGGAATTCAAGCAGCTTGTTATATCCGTGGAAATGGAGAGGTTTAGAAAGCAAATCCCTCTGTTCAGTTAACTTGAAAAGCTAATTTCTAACATACTCTGCAGAAGGTGTTTAAGAAGTTGTAGTTTTTTCCTGTTTGCAATGGATGTTAGGAGTGATTACAGCCAGATTTCACAGTGTACCTGCCCAGGTGCTGCTGTTTACTTATGGATTATTCTTCATGTGTGTGTCGAGTTCAATAGTCAAGAATTTCCTCCAGAGCTCATTTTCCCCTTGAACCCTCAGGGCCCCCTGTACTGGCGCTTCACCAATGGAGTCATGGATAATGGTTATCCCAAACCTCTCGCCAATGGATTTGCAGGGCTAAGTGGGAGAATAGTGGCAACCCTGCCCGTGGCAAGATACAACAGCAGACCAGAATCTGTCTATTTTATCAAGAGAGGTATGTCTCTTATTTCTGAACTCCAGGGATCATCAAAAGGTGCTTGAATTACCTGAGTCAGGAATATAACACCATTTCTTTTGACTCAAAGACCCGTTTCTTTCAAAACCAGAGACAGAAGCAATGCCAGTGTTCAACAGTCATCAAAAAAAGCCTGAAGTTTTAAAAAGTTGTATTAGGATTTACAGGTCTTTCAATACATTTTAAAACACATCAGTATGGGAGAGAATCCATCACTGCAGTGGCCTAACATTTTACCTGATGGTAAAACTATTTTAGTCTCAAATGAGTTAGAGAAGGGGAGGCTTTATTCTTACTAGTTCATAACTATGAATGGAAATTTTCCTATTTCTTATTTTGTATTTTAAATTGATGCCATTTCCTTATCACCCATGAATGTTGTACTGCCAATGTAAGAACTTTGTTATTGATTTCTTCTGTGTAATATGGATATCAATGACAATTTCCTGTCTCATCAAGTTGGTGGCCAGCTGTTTCTTGGGTTTTGTTGATGTTTTAAACTAATGGAACAAATGTCTCCTTTAGATGGGAACATGCAGCAGTACGTGTACAGACAAGAACCAGCCAAGAAGTGCCAAAGAAGAGCCCGTGTAACCATAAGATACCCAGCTTTTATGCCAAGAGTTGTCATCCGGAGACGCTTCCAGCGTGCCGTGCGAATGCCGACTGTCATCCGGACCGTCAGAATCAACTCGTACCCATCTGGTAACTCATGTTCATTAAGGGTCTTTTATACAGCTGCTTTAGCCTCACTAGGCTCTGGAACAGTGTTTAATTTTTTAAAATACAGTACTTTCAGAGGTTTGTATTGCAGGGGCTCTGGCTCGTTGTAGGTGACACGAGCACAGGGCAGCTCCAGCAGACACACAGTGACACCTCCTCACCAAGGGTTCCTCCTTTTGCTTACAGGGGTTCTGCGCAAGGAAGTGCAAATGAGAACCTACTGGAGAGGACTCCCCAAAGTTATTCACTCAACTCTTTCCATACCCAACCAGAACAAGCCCGATGGCTACGATTACTACGCTTTCTCTTACAGTAAGTTAAAGCTAAAGCACATTGCTATAGATCGGAAAAGACACAGGGATGAGGAAGAGAGACACCCACGTTACCACTTGTGGTTCTACAAGACTAATTTTAAGCTACTAAAATGCCCTGAGAAGTCAAATGTTGCCTGTAATCAAGAGATGTTTCTAATAAGAATCAATAGTTACAGGACAATGAGCAGCAATGAAATACAGTGGTTCAAACCATCCTGTTGGGGAACGTACTGCCATGGAGTTCAGGCCTGTAAAGTGACAAACACTCAGTACTTCAATGCAGAATTATATAAGTGATGATGGAAATCCCTGGATCACCACTAGCAATAGTTTTTGCACTGCCTGCTATGGAACAGTGTTTCTAACAAAACAAAAAAAGGGAAGGACATGAACCACTTTTCTTGGACCTTCTGGCTTATTTATAATCCCAGATTAGGTAGATTCTTTCCCTCTAGCCAGGATCATGTACAGGCATTCCTCAGAACTTTATGAATTCTTCATAAAAAAAGCTCTAAAAAAGAACTCCCCAAATACATATACTGAAGTCCCTGTCAGGATGATCCAATTCCTCACCATAACACATCCCCATTCACACTTGGGGACCACAGAGTTCCCACTTTTGTAGTCAGTGCAGGATTGTTCTGTTTTTAGCTTGTTTGATTTCCAAATTCTTAAGATGATTTCTGTGTTCAAGCAGTACAACAGAATTTTTCCCTACTCCTGTTCTTGGGACAGATTTAATCATCAGCAGTACTATAAACTATAACACAACCAAGGACTTGTGAAAAATAAAGCCAAGGACAGAAATTTATTGTTAGAGCCTCTCAACTCCATACATGAACAAGGAATGAAAAATCTGTTATTCAGGCCCAAATGACATTAAAATGAAGGCTTTAATTTCTGGATTATTTCCATGTATTAAATGTAGTCTCTGGAATGTAATCCTGACATCTCTTCCTTTCAGATCGGTACTACAGTTTGGACATGGGCAAAAGAATAGCAAGACCTGTTACTGCTCTCACAGGAAAGACTGTATCCAAAGACTGGTACAACTGTCCCAGCAAGTGATGCACAGCAGAGGAATTAAAAAAAAAAGATGCCATTTGAATGTCAACATTTTTTCTAATTTTATTAATAAAAGACAATGAAATGTGTGCACACAACTCTTAAGTATGAAATGCTGCTTTAAGCTCTGGCTTCATTACACTAAAGCAACCACAGGCAAACTGGCACTTTGTATACACAGCTGGAATTACTTTACAAATCATTTAACTAATGTTTCCTCTGTTCAGGCCTCCTCTGCCTCCCATGGCATGAGTTACACCTGTGGTGGCAAAGAAAACAGATGTGTTAAAGGGGGGGAAGGATTTATATTTAATCAGTACATGTGACAATTCATCCTTCCCTAGGGAACTGCCACTGCACTGGAGCAGACTCTTTCTGATTGAGTTCAAGTCCCCCCCTCTCCCTAAGCCTGGTGACACACATACATGTCACTGCTGTCATGTGACCATCCTGTGCTGGGTGCTGAAAGAACAAGCAGAGCATTCTTACCACACCTGAAATCAGTCAGTGTTGGTGTTGTTTTTATTAAAATAATGGTGATGGATGAAAGAAAATCTATCCTAGGCCCACGTCCTCACTTTTTTGCCCTGTATTTCAATGCTAAAATTGAGTCTTCTGCAATGTTAAAATAATGACAAATGGAATACAATTCATCCAAGCATTTTCTTAATACAGAAGTTGCAAACAATAATTTCTTGTTGTGGTTTAACTCTATTTTGCACTATAAAAACCCACAATACTTCCAGAAACTTCTTTTTAATCAGCGACATCCTAATGGGGAACTCTCGATGTGCCAAACGGGAACTGCTCTGTAAAGCTAAAAACAAAGATTTCTAGACCTCTGTCCTAACATGATTTTTGAAACCTTCTCTTAAAACCTGGAAGAGTAAGATCTACTCCCTTTACTGTCTCTCCACTGCCAAGAACCAAGTGCCACAGAAGAAGAAATTTTGCCTGTCTGAAAACTGCTACCACAGTTTGTTTGTTTAAACAAAACTGCCGCTTTTAGGGTCGCGTACCAGAGCGCAGGGCCGGGCTGCTGCCTCACTGCATGACTACAAGCAAGCACAGCCTCTGAAGGTGCTCCACAGCCGGTGCCCCCAGGCAGGGAGCCCTAAAGAGCTGGCAGAGCCCCCATGGGCACTTACCCCTCTGCCTGTTGAACTGCCGGCCGCGCACGCCCGTCCTCAGTGTCGGGGGCTGCAGTCGCACGCGCCGCAGGGACTTGGGCTGGTTGCTGCTCGTGTCTGGGGAGAGGCGGGAAGACAGAAAGCAGATTTGTGTTAGTGTGTTCTCACTGGTTATGTGACTTGATACGAGTTATGCTGGCAAATTTACTTTAGAATTAGGAAGGTGGCTCCTTATCTTATTGACATCTCTGATAGAAATAAAATCCTCAAGACAAAGACGTTTGAGACTTCTTTTGTCACCTGTGCTAGGGGGTAAATTGGTAACTCAGCAATTTACTTCACTTTTTCAATTGAATGAAAAAATACTTTTAAAGCTGACATCAGACATAGCAGTGGATAAATCACCAAAGTATCAGTAACTTCTGCTCCCCAAAGCATTATTCTTACTCAGCCTACTCCAGTTACTGCAGTCCAGGAAAAACTGGTTTGCCAAAGTACAGAATTTAGAGGCATGAAAACACGATCTTGCTCTAAGAGAATTTGAGGAGACCTCAGAGCCCCTTTTAGTGCCTAAAGGGGCTCCAGGAGAGCTGGAGAGGAACTTGGGACAAGGGCCTGGATGGACAGGACAAGGGGAATGGCTTCCCACTGCCAGAGGACAGGGTGAGATGGGATATTGGGTAGAAATCCTTTCCTGTGAGGGTGGGCAGGCCCTGGCACCGGTTGGGCAGAGAAGCTGTGGCTGCCCCTGGATCCCTGGAAGTGTCCAAGGCCAGGCTGGATGGGGCTTGGAGCGACCTGGGTTGGTGGGAGGTGTCCCTGCCCATGGCAGGGGGTGGAATGAGATGGTATTAAGGTCCCTTCCAACCCAAATCATTCCATGAGTGTGATTCTACAAGTTTTATCTTACTCTTGGCTACCAGCCATGCTGCTGAACAAAGAGGTTCCCACACTTAAGGAAATGGAACGAAATTGCTGTTTCCAGCAACCATCCTGTACCTGCAGATGAACTCGAAGGAGGATCCTGGCTCGTTGAAGGAAGATCTGACTCATCAGATGCTTGAACAGATTCTTCCTCTTGCTGGCTATCAATTTCTAGACCTGCTTCTGAAGTAATGCTAGAAGAGAAGGAGGGGGAGGAAAAACAAGGAAGTTCAGGTAGTTTCGAAAGGCTCAGGAAGAAGAGGCACTGTCTTGGAAAACAAAGATTCAATGAAAATCTAAAGCGAAAAATGGCATACAATGATACACCAACCGCTTTTTGATCTGTAATGTATTTGATCATAATACAAAATAAAGCAATTATTATAAATATTAAAAATTGCACTAGTAAAATGGAAGACCAAACCATTTGCCTGTGAAATTTGTATTCCCTCCCATACTACATCTTTTGTACATGCACTGTCTTAACTGACTTCATTAGACACCTGTGCTTTGAACGAGGAGTGATTTTTATATTAAACAGGAATAATTTAGCCTTCATTCAGCAAACCCTGCTCCTTCCAACTGGCCCTTTACCATCACTTTTGACTATTGAAGATCCCTCTGCATTCTTAAAAAATAGGGAATTATTTTTTTAATTTTATTTTTGTGACTTTCATACTAGCTTTCTTAAATCAGGAGCAAATCAGAGGAAAACCTCTGGTTTTGGATGAAGAGGTCAGACTGTAGTGCTTCAGAAATTACTGTCTCCTGTTTGAGCTGCCCTCCATACCAGAACAGGTTAGACTGAAAATGAATCACAGGCACACTTGGGTGAAAACAAACCATTAAACCAAACACATCACAACTTTAAGTGAGCCAAACAAGTCATAGTTTACCCTTCAGATTCTGCCTCTGCAAAAACTTCATCCCCATCGTCCCCTGCCCCAGGCTCCGTGGTGGTGGACAGGTTGCCAGTGGATGTGGTGACCATGGGCACGGACTGCGACGCGTGTTCTGATGCGTCCGCCGAGGCGCTCTCTGTGAACACCGTCACTGCGGGGCAACAGGCAAGCTTTTATGTTAAACAGGGATGCTTGAGCCTTCACTTAGCAAACCTGCTCCTTCCAGCTGGCCCTTTACCATCACTTTTGGCTACTGCAGATCCCTCTGTGTTCTTAAAAATAGGGATTCCCTACATGGCATCCACGGGAAACATGGGCAGGGTGCGGAAAGGGCTCCTGGGACACTCCTGAGGGAGCCACAACCACTGCAGGGCAACAGACACATCAGTCCCCATTCCCCACACAGCATCCATGGGAAACACGGGCAGGGCAGGGAAAGGGCTCCTGGGACACTCCTGAGGGAGCCACAACCACTGCAGCCACAGTAATTCCATTGTTTTCTGGGCTTGCAAACTTCCTGCCACTCACCTGGTGCTGCTACTTGTAGCGGGGTTGTGGGAACGCTGCGACCGCCCGACTCCTCCTCGTGAGCCAGGAACAGTGGGGTTTCATACATTCCTAAACCTGCAACACAAAGGTTCAGGGATACTCAATACAAACCAGCAGCAAAAAACCACATTAATGCTGTCTTCTCCCTGTACACTTCATGAAATCCAGCAATTTGTACTCAGATATGGAGATTTTTTTTTTATTTTAAACTGTTTTGACTTACTGTCAGAGCCAATTAGAATTTATTGAACGATAAAACCTTGATGAAAATATTACTGGTTGGTTTCTTTTTTTACTTTCATCCTTTTCTTATGCCATTATTTTTCATAAGCTTTCTTCAGAGAGCAGTGTGTGTTCTATGTCAAAGGGGAACAGGGGAAAGGAACTGATTCAGGACAACAACACAGACAACAGACACATTGCCTGGACACTTCTTAGCAGGTAAGGATATATCCCAAAGAGTTCTTTGCATTTGCTGTTTTCCCCTATTCTTTTACTACAGGAAAGCTACAACCAACAGTAAAATTAAAGTTACAAACTGTTCCTTCAATATTTCATTTGGTTTTAAAATCATAATAACAAGTAGGAATTCTGCAGCTTGAAGAAAACACCTTTTCACTTTCTGTTTGTCTCCCTCTGCTGACCATTACTTAAGAGTTGCAGGTTTCCACACTTCAACAATTTCCCGAGGTAGAACTGTCCTTTTTTGACTGAATTATTTCTTTTTCACTCAGAGATCCATGGAAAAGGAAGCACAGAGCTGCTTTACCTCCTTGTGATGCAAGCTGACCCAGATCAGAGTGACTGGAGCTGGTTTGTGGCATATCTTCAGGGGGTCCAAATCTGAAGCGAGGAACTCCAGCCACCTGGGGGGAACTGTCAAAACAAAGATTTAAAGAATTCTGCAACTCTCCCAGTGATCAGGGCAGGGGAAAAGACAACTTTCTGACCAAAACAACAGAGCAAATTATGAATGAAACAAAATTACTTCATCCTGACCATAAAAATTGGATAAATTACTGCTAAGTAAGTACCAATTAGCTTCTTAAACTCTTTGGAATGCATTCCAAATCAGCAGAGCACTCCTGAAGAGAATATTCTTTACATATCCATCCTACGGATTCTCACAATTTTAAGTGGATTGCTGAATGTGTCCAGAACATCCCAAAATAAAAAGTGGAGGTAATTTTTCCTACTTTTATTTGTGATATTAATGGCGGGGGGGAGACAAGGAAGGAAATTAAATGGAACTTTCTTTTGCTTGTTTAATCTCTCTTTAAGTCAGTAAGTTAGGATACACTGGAGATCATCCACCTCCTAATTTGATGATCAGTTATATGACACACAATTCAAACAATGATTACTCATTTGTAGATGCAGTCATCCATCAGACTACCTAGCATGTTTTAGCATGTTACTCCAATCACAAGTTCATTTCATTTATTTTCATTCTGCTGAGAAACAGAATGAAGAAAAGCCTTTTTTTTTTACATCTACTTACTGAATGGCTTCTGCAAATCCATCGGTACGATGTGGAACTACAAGAGTTGGTGTGCTTGGAACTGTTCTGTCCTCATCATCAAAGAAGTGCTGCTGCTGGAAAAAAAGAGACTGATATGAGAGCCTACAATGTATTTCCAGTTTCTACCAGCTGAGTTAAAGGTTGATTTTTCCACATAGTCCAGCAAAACAAAGACAGATTTGGCTCTGACAAAAATCTTGTCTAATTTCAGGCACCTAAATCTGAGCTAGTTATAAGGATGGTCCTTACAGTTGATAAAAAAATACCTAAACCAAACCAAAATAAACCTCATATGCTTGCAGGGCACCCATCTTTCCAAGGACTTTTAGGCATCTGCTCCATGAGATCATCCTACTGTCCAAGTGCCAAGACTGCTGTAAGGTACCTGGCACCTCGGACATTCCCTTGTGTGAATAAATCATCTGTTCCCTCCAGGCTCATGTCCTTTGCTCCTGCACAAAAAAACCTACAAAGCTCAGCTCCCTCTTGCCTCACCCTCCATCAAGCATTCTCTGCATCTGCCTTCTGTATCTTCTGAACTCCAAGGTCCCTCCCAAGTGCTCAGTTACTGGCTAGGCAAAGAGCAGTTGGTTCTGAGTTCCAACCAGAAACTGAGGGACAGGTATGATGCCTTTCATCTCAGAAGATCCTTTAGTCAGTCACTCTCTGCTCTTCCTCACCGAACTGCATTTGGTTCTGTCAAATACAGCTGAATAAAAGATTCAAAAGTAGCTGATGGAGAGAGCATAAATTACCCTTGGTCCTTCAGGCTGAGGCTGAACACATGCTGTTAGTTTTTCCAGTAACATACCCACTTTGACTCTTAACAAGTAATTAAAACCACCTTAGCTAAAACCAATTCAGCCTCTTGTGAAGCCTTTGGCTTCTTGGAGTGTTCTAGTATTTGCCTTCCATTAACACAGAATTTAACAGACGAAGATATTTTCTGCAAGACTCCAGAAACCATCCCACCCTGCAGTCTGCAGCAACACTTCTGAAAAAACCAAAATAAATCTCCAGGGTTCTGAATGTTCCCCGAAAGCAGGATTTTAGAAGTAGACTTTAATACACTTACCATCCCACCTATGCCAGGGGTCAGCTGAAGCCCTCGCCCCACCGACTGTCTTCGAGTCATCTGGATTCTCTTTACAGGAAAGAAAAGAGTGTGAATGCTGTCCTGGACTTCTACTGACACACAAGTGCTCAAGCAGAGTCAAGGATGGCAGCTAATTGAATAAATACAACAATTATCACGGGATCACAAAATATCCTGAGTTGGAAGGGACCCACAGGATCATCCAGTCCAACTCCTGGCCCTTCCCAGAACACCTCAACAATCCCACCCTGAGCCCCAGAGGATCACCCAAACCCTCCTGGAGCTCTGGCAGCCTTGGGGCCATGCCCACTGTCCCGGGAAGCCTGGTCAGTGTCACCACCCTTTGAGTGATCATGTGTAAATTCTGGGTAAGTGACAGCAGTGTTTTCCTCAGCTTTCTGCTGAGGGCAGAAAACCTGCACACAGAAATACTGCGACCCCAAAGTTCAGCACAAGTTAATGGTAAGGGATCATTTCAGTCAGGATATTTTTGCAGAATTCCTGTTGTGATATTTTCATTTACAAAACCTATACGACTTTTGTCAAAGCATAATCATGGGTCAGGCACTGACTGTGAAAGGGTTAACTTGGAAAATGAATGGCAACATACTTTACCCAATCTGTACTGGTTGGGGCAGAGACTAAATGAAAACCATTCCAATCTGGGTTACAACCTGCTCAAAACCAACTCGTTTGTAGTGGACACACCAGCAGTCACTGGTACAATCATTCCAAGACACAAATCCATCCTGAGTGCCTTACTGCCTTGGACATTCCCTGTCCAGCCACAATCCACAACACAGATGTGTCAAGCCGGCTTGCTCAGCTACCATTTTTAGGATGCTAAATAGGTGTCAACCATTTCCCCCATGGGTTTTATTGACTGGAAATAACACAGTAACTTCTTTAAAATTCTTGTGGAGAGCTGGAGCTGGCTCGTACCTGCACTGGGGGCCCCAGCTCCTGGGGAGGAGCATGGATGGTGAGGCGGGGCGGCAGCGGGTGCGGCGGCCGGCGCGGGGACTGGGGCGGCCGCGGGGTCTGTCTCTCGGAGGCAGACGAGGGCTGCTGCTCCCTGGGGCTCTCGTGAGCAAAGGTGGACTCTGCAGCACTCGTGCTGCCCTCTCCTAAAACAGTGAGCACAGAGTGAACCTGCATCCCACAAGCTTAGCTGAAAACATCAAGGTAAATCTTCCAGTTCTGCTACACATTAACACATTGCAAGAGCAAGGACAGGTCAGTAGTGTTATTTAAAATCACTGAAAAGAGGACTTAGGCCAGTTACAAAACCAGCACTAAAACAAACTATTAATTATGCAGGTACTGATTTAGAGAGAGATTAATCTACTGACCCATTAAGTCTCCACAGCAACCAGAGCTTGCAAGGTTTTCAAAGGAATTAGAATAAACCCAGAAAGAATATTTCAAAAGAATCTGCCTTTCAGGCTAAAATGGCCTTTAGCATTTCACCTTAAGTTCTCCCTTTTAAGTGTGTGTTTTAACATATGCAAAATAGCTTCTACATTTCCCTCCCCTTACGTGCACAGGCTGTGAAGAAACATGGAATAACTGTACCACTGTTTTGGGAATCTGCTGCCCTCTGGTTGCTTTCAGTTCCTCCCATGCTCTCCTCAGTCTCTGTTCCAGGATCTGTACCATCAGCACCCTAAAAAACCACACAAGCAGAGTAGTACTTAGCACTTAACAAATTATAGGTTGTAAAGAGAATTTAAAAAAGCAGTACAAAAGTATTCAGAAAGTAAACAAAGTCAAATACATGACAATCGTAAACTATTTCTGTAAATATCTACCAAGACAGGTAAATGTATACAACTGTATCAGAATTCACAAGTTTTGTGTGCCTATAAACACACAAATACAAATCCATCATCATTTAATAATAACAGACAGGGAAATATCCAGCTTTTGAAAAGCCTTTCCAGCTTTGCAACTACACTATTTGGCTGCTGGCTCCTGTATTTTATAGTCTCATCAGTCTTCTTAAACATTCAGAATTGATTTTTCTGGTGGAAGCACCAGTTACAAGAAGTTACTATCAACCAGCAGCAGCCTCAGCTTTTGGGGATGAAGTCCTAGCAGGATTTTCTCTTCCAAGCATTCACATCTGTGCAGATGAATTACAGCACTGATTTACTGCAAGAAATTTAACAGGCTACAAAAAAAAGGTACAAATCTCACCTCAGCATCATCTGCTTCATATCCATCATTACCATCAGCACTACCAGTCCCTTCATTACTGTCATCACCTTCATCTCCCATCCCCGTGTCTTCATCATCATCCTCGTCTTCCTCCTCCTCATCATCATAGTCCTGTAAGTCAATAAAAGAGCCTGAAGGAAGCATAGAAAAGGCAGTGGAATATGCTGAATGTGGTGCAGATCAACATCCACCCAGCCACTCCCTCACTGCCTCTTCAGCAAGGACAAGGGTAGGAAAGAAGATGGAAAACTTGAGGGTCAAGATAAAGGCAGGCAGAAAAAAATAAAGGTGAATTAGCAGGTGTTTTTAAAACACTACAAGTTCACATAAATACAGACTGTTTATACAGTCAAAAAATATTCTGACTAAATGAGTCCTGCCTGGTGAGCTTTATATCTGATCAAAGTCACAAAGTAGTTCATAAAGTAAGCCCACGATATACATACTTCCTGCTCGCCTTCATTTTCCTCATCATCGTCATCTTCATCATCACTATCAATCACAATGACATCATCTCTCTTGGACTGACCATCCTGAGATGAAGAAGTGTTTTGTTGATCTGACTGAAGAGATCCAAGATCTATTGGGATGGACTGGGAAGTTTCTTCACTGTCCTCCATGGCAGCGTACTCGCCCTGGGTAACACCCTGCCAAACATCAAAGCAATTACCAGCACAAACAAATCAAATGCATGCTTTACAAGAAGAAGAGAACCAGACTGATGCTTAGAAGAGAACACAAATTACTGCTGTTTCTTAAAAGCTGACCAAAGAAAAGGACAAAAGACAATGTGTCTGTCAGCAAGTGAACAGTGCAAGTCTAAACTTCAAAAGGCTGGAAGTGGTTTTCATGAGAAACCTACAGGATCTGAGATCTCACTTCTAAAAATACTGAGTTTTGGGGGGAGGATGGCTATTCCTGCTGAAGATCTTTTCTTTTCAGATCTGCTTACTTCTCCAATCGAGTCTTGTGAGTCTTGATTGTATGCCTGTGCTTCCACCTCTCCGTCAGTGCTCTCCTCTGCTGTCACTTCCTCCTGAAAGAACAAACACTTTTCTTGCTAAAAACACATTGCTAGCCCTAAAGATTCTTTAACATGTCTGAGATAATTCTTTTTAAAGAAGTGAAAAAAACAATCTTTCAAAGATCATGGGCAACGTTTTCTTGCCCTTCCTTAGCTCTGCTTCTATCTAGCATTCCACGTCTCTCTTGGAGAGATACAATCTCCCCATTCAAGTCCACTGGACCTCAGCATCTCTCAGTCTTTTCAGGACCAAAAATGAGCCCTCAGGATTTCCCATTCCACCTCCAGTCTCTCAGCTCATTAAGTGACAATGTTCTGACACCATCTTGCTTTTTTCCTGTTAAGCAGATTCCCTCTCACACAGAGTTAATAAAACACCTCTGACTTCCCTAACACTGTTCAGGAGTTGCCTGCTGTGAGGTTCTGTCTCAGGTTCATCTCTTTTTTACACGATTCCATCATGCCAACATTCACAGGTATCTTCTGTAAGCTTTTCCAGCAACATATCTTTGCTTTCCATCTTCTCAAGCACACACCAGAATAACTGCAGATAAAGACCTTCCGAACCACACTGAAATAAGTTTTAACTTCTTCCTCTCCAATACCAGGATATGGCCCTCTCTCTTCCATCCTACAGTTTAAGATGAGCATCATTCATTGTAACTGGTTTAACCTCTACCTTTTAAGATAGCCAAACATAATTGCTTCCTCCCCAATAGATTAGAAAGTCACGTTAAGAATCAATTGAAGTAATACATTTACTTTCCCCATTCAAATGCTCCAAAAGAGCAGATTAAGTAGTAGCATTTTATGTTCTTGCAAACCTCAGGTCCAACTCTCTGCATGATTCTCAGTTTCTTTGAAGTAGGTGCATCCATTGTTTCCTCAGAGATTTGGTCAGAGTTTTCCACAGTGTTGTCCTCCTCCTCCTCTCGAGAACGTTTGGACAGTGAAGAACTTGGGGTAGCTGAAACTTTAAAGAGCCTCTCGGTTATTTTCAGGACATCAAATTTACAAACCAGAAAATCAGGTTTAGTATTTTCCTCTGAAATATCACCTCTAGTTCTGCACTGAATGATAACAGGATCAGAATCACATTGTGCTGTTTCCTAGGCCATGAAAACATCAGCTGCTTTAGTTACAAGTCTTTCATTCTTGGACCTAACTGACCCCAAATGTAAACTTCAGGGTACAGTACAAACACTTCTTCCAACATCACTGCTTTGGACAAATACACCTTAAAGTATAACTGATAATCTGGAAAACAGAAACAGTTTTTGGGGAATAAATGTTCTGTTTACATTATGTAGGACAAACAGATGTCCAACAGTGTATTACAGAGAGCAGCTTTAGAGTCCTTCTCTATATTTCACGTTCAAGTACCTTACGGTTCCTAAAATGAACCTTACTCCCATGGTACCATGGAAACAGGGGCGAGGTTTAATGTATTAAACCCCAAAGCTGCTCTGAACAAATAAACACACACATGAGGGTTATTCTCTACTCTAAGGAATGCAGTGCCAAGAGCATTTCAGAGGCACCATTTCTGAGGGCTCAGGAAAGGTGCCTAAACTCCGAAGTTCTTAAAACGTGCAATAAACCAAGGGAAGGGGGAAAAACCCAAACTGAAGCGAGGCCTGGGTTCAACCGGAGCTACTTCAAAGGAACTCTTGAGAGAGAAAGGCAGGCCCACAACCTGTGCCAAAGACGGCAGTGGAGGTGGAGGGCCTCTCCATCTGGGAGCTCTGCACCACGTCCACGACGGCGGGGGCCGGCTCCTGCGCCGCTGGCTCCGGCGGCGCGTGGCTCTGCTGCGTGGGCTGCACGAAGGCTGTGGCCTGGCTCTGCTGCTGCACCGTCAGGATGGGCTGTGCCAGCGATGGCTGCACGTTGGGGCTGGTGGAACGCACCGACCCGCTGGTGCTCCCGAACACCGGCACATGCTCCACAGGGCCCTCCGACTGCATGGCTGGAAGGCAGAGAGCAGCACACTCAGCTGGGTCACCTCACCCCCCTGGGACTGCACTAAGTCAGCACATTCAATGATTTATAGGTGAATTAACATGGCTTAGACATCTTCAGCTGAGCTCTGTTGCAGGAGAAGTGGTCACAGAAGTGCAATACTCCAAGAGCTGGGGGACAATGACATTATCGGAGGCACTTTCAGACTAGTAACTACCAAGATTTCCAGGCAAAGAAAGCATCTGTGAGCATTGCAGATCCTTATACTATGCTAAAAAGCTCACCTTCCTGAGTCTCCACCTGTGTTGTGGGCATCACTGTGGCCGTAGGGGTGGTGGTGGGGTTTGTGACTGTAGCAGGAGTAACCATTGGACGGATACTGGCTCTTGGAGTAGACTTATTCCCAGCTATGGCAGCAGCAGTCACTTTGCTGGGAGTTGACACGACAGGAGTCGGTTTAATGTTGGCTGTTGGGGGATCTGAAGTGCTAGCACTAAAAAACAGGAGATTGGTCTCACCACGATGCTGCAGAAAGCAGATTTTAAATACACCAAATGTGAGTATATTCTCACAGCCAGAGACATTAATTTTTAAAGGTTTAAAATTTAAAAGCCTGACAACAGACTAAGGAATTGTCTTCCAAACATTTTTATAGTTGAAAAAAGACAGGCACACTGCCATCAGTAGCATTTTGAGCTGCTTAGAGGATTGACAGGTTTCTTCAAAGGTAACCAAGTAGAATCCTGAAAGCAGATCCAAAGGAGGGTGTAGCTCACACTGTTAGCTGTGCTGCGACATTATTACAGTGAGTAATACATCTTAGATCAAAACTGACTCACTCAGAACAGAGCAACATCTTCTCTTTGCCCAGACAAGGATCAGCTAAATTTTAGGAGGCATTTTTGAAAGCCTTGCTGTCATAAAAACTGAGAGAGACTTTGTTACCCAAACTGAGTAATACAGCAATATCTCCCATTTCAGAGCTTAGGCATTTGACTGTTTTATCTGTTCTTAGAGTTGCCTGTTCAGTCCATTTCTCATGTTTGATACTCTTGCACAAGGAAGATCCTCCCCAAACCCAAGAAGGTTAAAAGTAACAATTAAAGCTGTATAATTTCAGGAATGTCTGAAAACATTTTAAAAAATCTTTTATGTTTCCCAGATACCATGTTCCTCGTGGTTAATATTCAGTTTAACAGCTTAAAAGCTTTAATGATTAGACGTAGCTGAGAAAAGAAGAGGAATCAAGAGAAGCCAGTGGTTTACTAAAAAGAAAAGCAACTACATAAAGACAGAACCAAGAGACATCAACTATGGAAACTGTGCAAAACCCCCACACCCTTGAACTCACATTCCTCTTTCACCTGAAGCCGGAGTGGACTTGAGTGAGATTTGCCTCTGCTGTTCTGGGACCTAACAGGTAAGAAACAGAAGGAGCACATCGTGTACACATGAACCAGAGCAAGCAGGCCGGAAAGCACGTGAGCAGAGAGAGCTCTTTGCTAGTAAGTCTGTTAGAGAAATGCTTGTTAGACCTTCACCTGGTCAAACTCCTCCACTATTCTCCAAGCCAAACCACACCAGCCACAGCAAGTCTTTGAACTGACCCAGTAATTTATCAGGTATTTTCTGAGGCTTTGAGACAAGGGCAGCCAGAACCCATTACAATGAATGTATAATAAAAAATCAGAGAGCAAACAGCTCCTCGGTGGAGTCACAGTGAATAGAGAACAGCCTCCTTGTTAGCACTGGGAATTGTGACTATGGCAGGAAATAAGTTTTAAATTAAGTTCTGAACCCTCACTAGAACCAGTCTGTGTCTTTCCAAAACCAGGGAACTGTGAAACCTGACTGGTGCCCTGTTTGTTGACCAAACCCAGGTGGACAACGGTGCTGTGGCTGCTCCCACAGGTGCCCCAAGGATCTGGTACCTTGTTTGTGGACTCCGGGGGCTCATCCCGCTGCTCGTGGTGCCGCTCCTGCTGCTCCCTGAGCTCCCTCTCCAGGCGGCAGATCCGCCCCTCGTACTGCGATTTCAGGGCACTCATCCGCACCTCCAGCTCCGTCTTCTGCTCCTCCAACGAGCTGCTCTTCTGCTTCCACTCCTCATTTTCCTTTGTCAGCTGTTCTTTCGTGCCTGGGGGAGCAGAAAAGGACTCAGTGTTGTCACTGCAGAGCTGCCCAGGTCGGCCTGCTGAATAGCTGGGTATCCTACTGTGTCACTGGAGGACTTTGAAATCTTAGTAGTAAGCTATCAAAGGGACTCTGAGAGGCAATTATATCTTTCACAGCCAGTAGTCACAGTAGTTACAAAAGAACAAGGTGTTTTCAGCAAGTTCTTACACCATCATTCCTCTCAATGACAACTGAAAACAGAGCAGGCAATGTGGTTTGCACCTGAGCAACTAGGGAAGGGGAGTTGTTAGTAGGGTCAATCTGCTCTAATCAACAGAAGGCTGAAAAACGGGGGTTATCATGTTGGTTGGTCAAAAGTAAGCAAAACATTTTTTACCTCCAGTGTACAGTTAGTTAGATGCTTTTATCATCTCCGGAACTAAGTTCTAAGCTTTAGAACAATTCCTGTAACATCTAATCTAGAAAACGCTTCTCAGTAAAATATGAAGCAGGCCAGAGCACCCTGTCTAAAGGTTTTTCACAGGAATAATCAAAAATCCTTGAAGACAGAAAAAAAAAATTACAATACCAGCTAACTGTGCAATTTTCTGCTTGGCTGCAAGCAAAGTCTTCCTAGTTTTCTCTTCCTTCTCAGTGATTTGTTGCCTGAGCTGTTCTTCCTGTGTAGTCTTCTCTTGCAGATCTTGATGAAAGCGGGCCAGTTCTGATTGTAGCTGCATTATCTGCTCCTGAAGGTTTCTAACTTCAGTCTCCTTTTCTGCTACAGTCTAGAGGGAGAGAGAGAGAAGAGAAACTGTTAGCCACAACCAGCTACTCTGGCAAATATAAAGCCCAAAAAGCTCCAAGGATCCAGTATTAGCTGGCCACTGGATTAAGGTTAAAAAGCTTCTAATGAATAATAGGGCAGTCCAGTCCTCTCTGGGTGCAATAGCTGAGAGAACACCGTTCTCTTTCTGACCTATTTATTCCAAGAAATAATGTGAGACACACTAGACACAGGATTTAAACCAGGTTTAAAAGGTCCCTCTTTCCCAACAATGTAAAGGCACAATAGGTCACTTCATATATTTCTGTGCACACACAGAAAACCCCCCCTCACCTTCATCCTTACACATTTTCCACTGATTGTGGGGTACAGTACTCTGAAATCACTCTCTGGTCTTACCTTTTGTAAGCTTTCAACTTGAGTCTCCAAATTCTTTGTCTTCACTTCAGCTTGACTGAGAGTGTCTTTCAGCTCTTGTACTTCCTGGGCAGAAACTTGGTCTTCTTGTTGTTCCACCAAAGCCTGAGTTGACGCTTCAGCGACCATCTGAAAGGTATCAAGGGCACCAGGCTATAGGGGACCATCACAGGATGCTTTTGTGTGCCAAAGGATCAGTTTAAAAGTTCTGGGCAAACCCCAGAACTCCACTGAAGGCTGAAGTTCAGTTCTATCTACCTTGTCATGCTGTGCTTTCAGCTCCTCATACTGAGTCTTGTACCTGCGACCGATTTTCTTGACCTGTGTTATAGTTTTCACTTTTTCTTGTATGTCAGCCACTTTAGCATCCAGTTCTTTCTGCAAAGTATCCTTTTCTGTTCTTATTTTAGTTACTTCATCCTTTAGGCTCTGAATGAGATTCTGGCTTGTAGTCAAGGATGCATTGGTTCTAAAATACAAGAAGTCATACAAAAATACAAATGAGATGCTTGAAATCGTATCTGTATTTCAATATCACTCATTTATGCAACCTCTTTACGCAGTATCTGTAGTGAATTATGTTTTCTGCAACACAGAATAGAAATTACTCTACAAGACATTAGTTTAGAATAAATTCAGACAAAAGACAGCTTCCAAAACAACTCTCACTTCATTTTACCTGCTCATTATTAAGCTACAGTAAGAATACCAAAGGTTGCACAGTTAAATGGAAACAGTTCAGAAACTACACTTCCAGACACAGCTTTAATCAAAATACTTTGCTTCGCACAAACCCCTTTACTAATACCACACCTGGCCACTTCTGCTTTAAGCCTGCCTGTTTCTTCACTCATTTGTTGGACACGCTTGGCATTTGCCTCCTTCTCTGACAGCAGCTTTCGATACTCTTCGAGATCTGTGTCCTTCTGTTGACTCAAGAGATGCTGCAAGGGTGAGAAAACAGTTTGCCCTTTCGTAAGATGGTTATACAGTTATACCCAGACGAAAAACAGAGCTACTCCTTTTGCATTTTGATATGGAAAAGCCAATTTTGAACCTGCATAAACAACACTTTGTAATTCAAATGCATTTCTTGTTTAGGACTTTTTTTTTCAGTTGGTTGATTACTGGGTTTTTCCACAGCATTGAAAAGATGCATTCCCCTACCTGAGTCCGGGCTTTCCAGCGTTTAACGTCCTCTTCCAGCAGCTTTTTCTCTGCCTGCAACATTCCACTCTTCTCACTCAGCTCAGCATTGGACTCCTGCAGGGGTAGGATATCTGCCTCCAGCTTCCGTACCTGGAAAAGCACAACAGGGGATTACACTCTGGATCTGAGGAGACTGAAGGAATCCCTCAAGCAGAAGCCATGATACAGCTTCCTTCCTAACTTGCTGCCTTCCAGTGGGCAGCTGGGGGAAGAGAGAAGGATGAGGACAAGAGCAGGGGATGAGATCCTGCAGAGTAAAAAATTACTGGTATGACTTGACAACTTTGGATTCTCATTTCTTGTACTTTGGTACAGCAAACAGATTATGAATCTCACGTAAGACAAGCAACACTAACACTACACTGGATTCCATTAAAGTAATTAGTATCTCCCTTTTAAACTCTTAATAAAGCTGTAGTCTGGTTTTTATGTCTTCTTGTGCTGCTGATGTCCTTGTTCCTGGTATAACTCTAGCCAAGGACAAAAGCTGATTTTCAGTGTCATCTAAATGGAACTGAACTTTAAACTTTCCAGTTTTCTACATGGTCCAATGTCTTTTAAAATGCTAATTGGAAAGTTTCCTCATGACTGAAAGGAATAATCATAACCTAGATAGTGTATTTGTTGTAATTAGCAGTGGTATATCCAGACACTAACTGGATAAACCACTGAATACCTGAAAGGCCTATGTGAAGCTCAGTACTAACCTTTGCTTGAATTTGTTGTAGCTCTTGTTCCAGCCTCTCCTTCTCTTCTCTTAGCATCTTGTTGGTTTCTATCAGGATGTTCATGGTCTCAGTTTTCTTCATTAATTCTTCATGCTGTGCAATGGTTTTTGCTGTTACCTTTGGGAAGATTGAACTCAGTCACTTGTTTGGCTTGCACATGCACTGCCCCTGGCTCTGGCACAGAACCATCTTGGAAAGCTATGGTGGCATTTGTTATCTCACATGGACATTCAAAACAAGTAAATATGGCTTAATGGGAGGTGAATTATCCTTGTTTTCCCTCTTTAGCAGGACAAGACACTCCACTTGGCCACAAGCAACCCCTAAATTCTTTCAGAAACTCATTTTTGGGCACAAAGAGTAGAACACAGAGCACAGCCCACTGTACTCATTGAAATCCTACCACCCAGCCATACCTGCACCTTCTCCCTCTCAGCATTGAGGCTGTCCTGCAGTTCCTGGAGCTCCCTCTCCAGGTGCTCCACTCTCTGCCGGTACCGCAGACTCTCCACCTGGGCCACCTCGAACCTTGTCTCTGCGATCTCCTTCTCCCTCCGGATGAACCTGCAGGGAGGGGGCAGGACCACGTCAGCCAGGGCAGTGCAGGACATGGAACCTCATGGCTGCTGAGAACAGAAATCGGGCCAGAAACACCAAAAAGAAAAACCTACATACAAATTCTTGAAAATCTACATAAATACCATAAAAACCACAATGAGAAAAAAAAAATCACCTCTACCTAACTTGTTTGCCAATCACATTTGGCAGTTCCTGCCATCATTGACTCATAGTCTTTTCCCAGGAGAAAGACATCTCCTATGTTAAGCTGCTCATGTGGCAGAACCACCTCCCACCTGGCAAAAAAGAGCTTTAATTTCAGACATCACCCGTCAAATACAAAGCAATACACAACTACTTAATTTCACAACTAAATTATAAGCCCTGAGAGAAGGAACCTGAAACTAAAGTTACCGAAGAATTTCCAAGATCTGTTCCTGGGATTTGCCTTCCTCATTGAGGGAAACATTGGCTGCAGTTGGGATGGCTTCTTTCATGGAAGTCACCATCTTGTTACTCATACTCTCCAGCTGTTCATGTAACAACCGATTCTGTTTCTCCAGATCTTCACAGCGGGAAGCAAGTTTGGAAGCTTCATCCTGCAACAAAATCATTCAGTGACTCTGGTTTCTGTGCCTGAATTTCTGTTCACTCGACAAAAGCCACTGAAACCATCAAACCCATCATACCTTGATCATTCTCTCTCTCTCTTCCCAGGAGGCTTTGGATTCCAACAACTCAGACTCAGCTTTCCGAGCAGCCTCCTCCAGCTGCTGCCTCACTGCTGTGCTCTTGGCAACTTGGTCTTTAATGGCCTGCAAAGCTTCAACATCAGCAGCATGAAGCATCAACTCCCGTTCATATTTGTTCTGAGCTTCAGAAGCCATCATTGCCTGAAGAAAACCACAAAAAATAAACTCTGTTACCTTTAATGTGTGTTGGAGATGCACAAAAAGACACAAAATCAGAGACCACCAATCAAAAAGAAAACCACTGGCCAAAACCTCTGCTATTCTCAATCACAAAAGTCATGGCCATGCCCATTTACTACATTTTGGGTTGGATTAAACAACAGCCAGAAGTTTTCTACATTCTTGACACTGAACAGTGTTGCCAGACTTCTCATCTCCAGAAAAGCGGATTGATTCCCTTTAAAAAAAAACAGCTGGTAACAAGACAAACCTTATCAGCTCCTGCTAAATATCATATTGGCTACAGTTTTAAAAGACAGCAATTACATTTTGGGTTAGAAAGATATTTTTCCCATTGTCTTGTTGTGAGAATTCAGTGTTCTTTTTTGCTCCCCCCCTCAGGAAACTGAGGCAGTAATTAATTAAAAACAGTTAATTACATTCCCCAACCAGTTTCTTTACATAATGAAACAGACTTTAGAAACAAATCTATTGCATCATACATAGTTCCCTTAAATGACACAAACTGTGCTACAACACAAAGCCAGTTTAGCTGCTATTACCACAACGTTGCTCAGGTAGAAAAGGGAAGCATTAAATGAACAGCTGCTCCCAAAACAGATAAATGTGCCCTTCCAGCACTTCTCCTGCCTTCACCATTCTCTGAGCAGCAGGTCAGTTTTGAGTTCAGCTGAAGAACCAACATGGAGTTTACAATCCCTGGCTCCAATCAGGCAAACATACAATCACATACTTGTTCCTGGCAGTCCCGCCTGGCCTGCTGCTCATTGTTCAGAGCTGTGCTGGCTCTCTGAAGAGCTTCCTGAACTTCTGACTGCACAGTTGACAGACTCTTCTTCAGCTCAGACAGCTGCAGGGATGAGGGAACAAAAGAAACAAAGTGAGAACAAAGCCAAGACTAAGTGGCAAAGTATTTTACAGAGTACTGAACACAGCCATTAATAATGCAGAACTGAAGGGTAACTAATAATTTATAAATTAAAACCAGTATGGAAAAAAAGATAAATACTTTCAATATTTGGACTTATTAATATATAGAGATCTTTCTTGGTAAAAATATATTCCTGTTCTTTCAGAGCTGGGCCTGCAGTAATTCTAGTTACAGTCATCTTGTTTGTTTCTGAAACCTCTCTCAAAGGCTTTTACTGTTTTCCTGCAGACTGTTCAAAATTCAGGAAGACAGTGACAGCTCTGAACACACAACCACTCCAACAAAATGACATGGTTAATGTACTACTCCTGTTTGGCAAGCTCTCCCAAATCCAGTTAGGCCTGTGTACACTCTCAGAGACTAAGCTCTGTGACAACTGACTGGAGTTCAGGGGGTTTTGTAGAAGCTCCTTGCTGTGGATTTAAGGGAGGGGTGTTCAGTGTATACCTGCTGTTCCATATTCTCCACAGCTTTACGCTTCTCCTCCTGCACTTCTTGTTTTTCCTTTTCTGACTCCATCAGCTTCTTCTCCAGCTGTGCCTGATACTCTGAGGACTCCTTCAGACGAGCTTCAACTGTCGCACGAACTTCCTCTGTCACCTTCGTAGAAATTTGTCGTAAGAGATCAATTTTTTCCCTCCACTAAATACATTATTCTGATATACAACCAATATTTCATTAACAATTTAAAATCAGAACAGGTATTCTCAGCATCTCATGTAGACCAACAACACCGAAAATGTGGAGAATCACAAAGAGCAATGAACAGTTGCTCTAATAAACACTGGGAACTACTCACTTGCTTTTCCTTATTAAGGGATTCCTCCAGGCTCAGAACCATGGCCCTGTACTGCTCCACATTACTAGAACTAGTCTTGAGTCTCTCTTTCAGGTCATTGACTTGTTCCTCAGCTTGTCTCAGTCGACTTACAAGATCATCCATGTCTTCATTTGTACTCTGCTGACCTGCAATATTAGAGCACATTCACTGATGGAAGTTTAACTCAGCTTTTAAACCACTGTCCTGTTGAAAACCAAAGTCTCTCTAGGATAACTATGTGGAAAAAACAAATTACTATCACAAAGTCCCCCTAAATGAAACTGACTCCCTTAACCAAAATAAGGGCTTACAATAAACATTGATGACTATTTAAAAATACATAGTAATAGACTAAAGTACCTTCAAATAAAACAAAAGGGATCCTTTAGTAAGTTTCGTTTTACTTTTCCCCTTTGTCAAAGACTGCTTGGACACGAGTTTCACATTACCAAATCATCCTGGTTATCATTTGTCTGAATATGTGATGAACCAAGCGTTTTATTTCATGTACTGCCCTCCTAATTCCCAATTACTATGGATTATGAATTTTACCATTCCTCAGGCAGCAACTTGTAACGTAAAGAGAAATTAAATGCAGAAGAACATCTTACCTTTCCCTGGAGGCCTCTGTGATGACTGAGATGTCAGCTGAGCCTCAGTATTGTTAAGCTGCTGCTTCAACATAGCAGCTTCTTTTTGGGCATTCTTTAAAAGCTCCTTTGTGTTCACATGACGGTTGGTCTCAGTCTCCAGCTGCCTCTTGAGATCCAGGATATGAACCTGCAAACACCATTTTCTTCAACTTGTAGTTATTCCCAAGTGGCACAAAGACCACTTGTGTTTATAAAGAAACCCACTGCCAGCTGGCAGGAGCCACAAGCCTGGGGCTTTATGTTCCCCACAACAAGTTTAGCATATTTGCACTCACCTCTTGATTTTTAGTGAGGGAATGCCTTTGCTCCACCTCACTTTCCAGTTTCTTCTTCAGCTGAGATATCTCCCGCTCTAGCTTTTCTATCTGGTTATTGAGTCTTTGCTTTGTCTCTGTCTCAGACCTCTCCAGTATTCCCTGATGAAAGAGCACAATGCACTGTGCTTGAAATCACTTTAATGATTTTCTCCTGAATTACTGCAGCACTTCATACAAAGTTAGCACAACACTTCCCCCATCCATAAAATGAATGACAGGTAGATACAGAAAATGACGAAAAATAGCACTTACAATGTGTGACTCAGTTTTGAAAGATTTTTTAATAATATTGATAAAATAAATATTATTGTAAGAAAATCTATTATCCATGTAAGCTAATTATATGGATTAAAAAAACCCTAAAAGATCCACTACAGAAATAGGATTCAATCACATGATAAAATGTGCAACCTTGAAGACACTGTGTCAATATACCTTATGATAAATTATTTGAAAGTATTACAGTAATTATAATGCAATAAAAAAATAAACTATCAATACAGACACTGGTAAATTTTCCTAAAAAATTAACATACAGATTTTTTTCCTTTCACTTTGTTTCATGTGTTTTGTTTCTATTTCATTGTGAAACCCTTCTCATCAACTCAAAATTCTCATGACTTTGCCCAGGTAAATAAGAGTATTATAATGCAGGAAAGGAACCACAAACCTGCTGAAACAAGTTCCTCGAGAACTTCATGTTCAGTGTCCATTTGTAACCATATAAAAATCCACTTTACGACCCAATCCATGACTACCATATTTGATTTTGATGGGTATTTACTGAAAAGTCTGACAGACAGACCCAGCTTGGAGATGAGAGCAACACCACGCACCTGAATTGTCCGCAGATTGGTGAGCAGCAAGTTCTGTCCTCTCTGTTCCACCAGCAGGGAATCCCGTTGCTGAGTCAAGCGCACATCCGACATCTTCAAGATGTCCTTCTCTTTTTTCAAGTTTTCTGCTCTCACCTTTAAGACAAGTAAGAAGAATTTTGTTATCGATCCCAAATCCACCCACGAATTTTATTTTTCTGATCAGTTAGTATTATGCCAATAAAAGGTTTCAATATTATAAATTGTATATTAAAATCCATGTGAATTTAACCAAGAAGAGGAAGAATACAACCGCTGGATGTTCTGTTTTCTGGGAACAAAAACACTTCGGAACATTCTTATACCTTCACTCAGTACTTGAGAAATTTCAGATTAATCATAAGAAAAACTCTTGCACTAACTTGGAATAGCCAGCAGTGCCACACGCAGTTACTGACCTCTGCCACTGCCAGTTTCTCATTAGCTCCCCTCAGGTCTTGAGTCATGGTGTTAATGATCTGCTCCTGCTTCTGCGTGGTCGCTGTGAGTTTTTGAGTTCTCTCATGCAGAGAGGTGATTTCCCGGCGGTATCCTTCAACATTGTCCTGCAGCATCTCGTACCTTCACATGGAAAACAGAGCAAAGTATGTGTCTGCCACCTTCCACTGTGTAACTGCAGGAGGTGCAGGCACATAGATGTCTGTTTCATGTTTTCATGCATCAGTTTTCACAGGTGTCTCACTCAACTAGAGGTTATATTCTTGATCCCTCCTTCACAATATCCTTCGTGTTCTGACACAGATCAGACAATATTAATGTTTAACTGGCAATTCTTCCTTAGCCAACAACATCAAGCAGCCAAAGTGATTCTATGCCAGAGAACCCAGACCTAAGGCTGGCTTAAAATAGCTGCTTTACCGTTTGGAGGCAAACTCCAGCTGGGTGGATATCTTGGCATTTTGGGACCTCAGGTCTGTGACTTGCTCCTGAAGCTTTTCATTTTGTTCATTCAGCAACTTGTCGTTCTCCGCCTTTTCTTTTTTATAGTTCTCAAAAACTTCCTGCAACTACAACAAAGAACAGACACACAAGTGTTACCAAGAGTAAAAAGAAACAGTGATAGCTTTTTCTGGTGCCTGCTGAAAAGTGTACCTGCTTAAGAGCAGCCTTAGCCTCCACAGTCTCCACGGACTCACTCATTGACACTGGAGCAGGAGTTGACATGGCTTGAGGTAAATTCGGACGCTTTGGAGTAGAGGTGAGACAAATCTCCTCCGGCAACATACCTGAAGCTAGAAAAAGATAAAGGCAATTTTCAAGGCAGGAATTCCTTCCAGGGCAGAAGAGCACACAGCCACACTGGAATGGGGTTACCTTGCAGAGGAATGATGGCTCCCGTGGTCTGGGTCAGCAGGATGCGGAACATATCACGCTGCCGGATGATGGACTCCACGAGCTGCAGCTGGTGCTGCCGTGACTCCCGCAGCTGGTGCAGCTCACTGAGGGCTGTGTCCAGCTGGCTCTGCAGCTCAGAAATCCTGGAACACCAGTGGCTTTCAGGAATGCACACTGAGAGCTGTTTGCGCAGAGCAAGGTGTCCTGGGCCCCTCCTTTAAGGGAGGACATGAAGGGGCTGGAGCAGGGAAGGGAACGGAGCTGGGGAAGGGGCTGGAGCAGCAGGAGTGGCTGAGGGAGCTGGGGGGGCTCAGCCTGGAGAAAAGGAGGCTCGGGGGGACCTTCTGGCTTTGCAACTCAACCTGTGCTGGGGTTGGGGGGGAGATGGGACATCAGGAGGAATTTCCTCCTGGAAAGGGTGGTCAGGCCTTGGGAGGGGCTGCCCAGGGAGGGTTGGAGTGCCCAGCCCTGGTGGTGCCCAAGGCAGGACTGGCCGTGGCACTCAGAGCTCTGGGCTGGGGGACAAGGTGGGCATCGGGCACAGGGTGAGCTTCGTGGGTTGGCGGGGATTTTTCGACCCCAGGGATTGTGGGATTCTATGACACAGTCCTGCAAACTTCTAGGAAGACAGGCCTTTGGGCTGCCATTTGTAGGTGAAAACCAAAGTAAGCCTCTACCATGAAAAGGAGAATTAAGGCAATTCTACTCATGGGAATAACTGCACAAAGTCAGCAGCCTGCACAAAGTCAGCAGCATGAGCAGAGTCAGGCTAAGAGCTTTCCACACAGGATCCCACTACCTGTGGGCTTCACACTTAGTGAGTAAATAGGCACACATGCAATTCTTTGTTCAGCTAACAGGAACGAAACTTGTCTCTTTTGAAAAACAGCTCTGTTGTGTGAAATCACAGTCACTAAAAGACCAACGATTATTTTTACTTCAGGTTTTGATGAAGACCTATTTTAAGATGCATATCTATAAAGCCCTTTAAATCTAAACCTGCGGACAATGTAGCTGAGTAACAACTTGCTTTTATGAATTACACAGCTGCTCATGAGATATGCACACAATTAATAACAAGTAAAAGATAAAAATGAAAAGTGCCACTCCTTAGTACAAACAGCTTACAAGAAGGAAGGGGTGACTTACTTGGATGATGTTGTTTCTTGCTCCTCTTTTTCTCTAGCTTCTCCCAGCTCCCGAAGAGCCACCAGGAGACGCTGGTTCTGCTGCTGGAGTTCTTGGATGTTTCTGTAGGAGACCAGATGCTGAGTGATCACTTCAGAAGAGCTGCTGATGTCAGCAGAGCTCACTGCCTCATCACGGATCACGTGATTGCCTCTGGCTTCTTCCAGTTCCATCAGCAACACACAAATCTGAAAGAGAACCTTGCAGTGTAAGGCTCACACACAGACTCACATGTTTGCTCTGTAAAACAACATACGAGAAATCACGTACTTGGAAATTAAGTTTTCTCTTTCTACAATATATAATTACAACCAATAAATCCTTGTCAGATTTTTCTATAACTATCAATTTGACTAAAGGCAACAAAATCAGAAGTGGATAATCCATGCTCAGTTCTGCAAACAGATCACAGGACATTCCAATCAAAGAAGTTATATATGTGAGTTTCCCATGTCAGATATTTAACAGTATTATCCTAAAGCTGCATCACTTCTATTCAGCTGAATCGATTCCAGTTTTGAAAGCAGAAATGGAAGTACCATGCTGTCCTAAGGAGAAGCTTTTAACACCATGTAGACAATGAAAGTCTACATGGGGCTGAGCACAACTCCCAAGCAAAGACCAGAAACACAACCCCAGATTAGTAAATAAATCACAAGTAGCACAATTAAGCATAACAACATTTCTCCTACCTGCTGGGAGAGATCTTTTACTCGCACTTCCAGTCTCTGGCTTTCTCTCTCAAAGAAAGAGGCATGTTTATTGGCTTGGTCAGCTTTATCCTGCAAGCAGTGGATCTCCTGCAAGCAGACACAGGACAGAACAAATCACAGCTCCACCTGGACACATTCCTTTCCAGAGACATAACACCATGTGGAGACATGCATTGTGAGCCAAAGTGCTCTGTGAAGTTACACTCCAAAGGTTAAACTCCAGGTGTTGTGGAATCAAAAGCCACACTCTTTCAAGCTGTAATGGTCTATGTGTTAAAACTAATGGGAAGGGAGCACTGAAGGCCAATTTTATGTCACTGGAGAGACAAATACCAAAGTTTGTTCATAAAGAACTGTACTCTCTCAGAAAATAAGAGATTGTAAATCTTCACTATAAAAAAACATACAATACATGTTGGTTCAGTAAAATTCTTTGTAGAGTCCCATAAACTGCAAGCCAGAAAATTCCACAGATCTTTTCCCACAATAAAAATCAACTGAAAAGACCCTTTTTAATACATTGACAACAGCAATTAGGCTTAAAGAATTAAAAAATAATTTTTTCCACCACTTTACATGCTCTTTTATTTTAGGCTGACCTTCATAGCTTGTTCAAGCTTTGCAGACAGACTTGCAACAGCTTTCTGGGATCGCTCGAATTCTTCACGCTGACGTTTTAAGATTGGGGCTTTGGCTTCCACTTCCTGCACTATTTCATCCAAATATTTATTGATTCTCTTGTTCTCCAGCTTTTCCATATGCAGCTGATCCTGAGATTCCACATAGGCATTGTAGAGCTGCAACAAAAGGTTTTTTGGTTTGTTTTTGGCACATCTGCTCTTAAAAAAGAACCACTGCTAATTACACCAGTCATACCTTAAGGCAATGTAATTTTATACAACTCCAAACTAGTGAACTCAGAGAAACCCACTGGACTTTCAAACAACGTGCTTTTAAGGCTCATACCATGGCAAAAGAGTTACACCCAGTAGTTCAAAAATGGCAAACTTTACAGTGCAACTGTCAGCAATAAAAGAATTCTATGCAAAAGGCACAAATCTTAAGCAAGTTTAAGACAACTCAAATATCAGAACTAGTAACATCCAAGAAAGCAATTTAATAGCCGGACAGAACAACCAGCAACAAACATTGTAAATACAAATTACATAAACAGAAGTGCAAAAAAACCAAGAATTTGTATGACTTACTAATTTTTTTGCAAGTAAAAGCCAAAAGCACACCAGTACAGATTAAACAATGGAAATAATCAAAAAAAGCCTGCCTACGGAAAAGAAGTTTATATCACCAAAACCCACATATTTCTGAACTTGATCTACTGATTAAAAACAGTATGTTGATAAAACTCCCAGTAACTTAGCAAGTAAAGTCTGCCTCATGTAGGACTTCACTGACTTGAGTCAGGGACTAGAACAAACCCAAAGGCTGCCCCTCTGCATTATTCTGGCCCTCTGGCGGCACTTGCAGGGCCCTGCTGAGGAAGAGCTCACCTCAGTTAACTTCATGCCAGGCTTGACCACTTTGGCTACAGCTGCAGCAGTGGGAGACATGGCTGCCAGCTCCTCCTCGGACAGGATGGCTCCTGGAGACACAATCCCATTAAAAGGCTGCAATAATTCCCACCACAAATATTCTTTCATAATCTAAACAATGTCTCATGCGTCTTTCTAAATGCTGTATTCTAAATTACAATTTTAAGCCCTTATTAAAGTGGCTGGTTTAAGAGCTTTCTGTAATCTCTCTTATACATATTCATACACAAGTGACTGGCATTGCATACAATATTCCAAGCCATCCATTATCTCTGCCTAGTTTAAGTGGAAATGCTGAAAAGCTTTTACTATTAGGACTCTTCAAATTTAGATCATTTCAGAACATCAGTAATTGAAATAGCTGGAGCAAAGTTTAATCTCAGGTTTGTTAGCAAGCTGTCAGAGGTTAACAGCAGCAGAGTACTGGTCTATTTTCATTAAATTAACACAGGGATATAGCAAATATACTTCATTCTTCTGATCCTTCCTGCTCTGCTGTTTCTTACCTTTAGAAATTAATGGTATGTAGCAAACAACAAAAAACCCCCAAGACTACAACAGTGAATACTGAGCAAGATTTAGTGTTAAATAGAAATTTAAGGACAGAGATTTGGTTTTATTCCCTTTTCTTTTTAAAGAGGAAAATAAGAATAGTTTATGACCTCCAGTTCCATCTCCAGAAAACTATTAAAAGCATAATGATTCAGCCTTAAGGAAATGTTTTCTCTCCCTTTTCTTTGAAAAGGTAAATCAGATTAACAAAAGAACTTCAAAAAACTTTGTGGTAGAAACATACTTTCTGCTTAAGGGGCGCATATATTGTCATATATATATATATATATGATAAAGCTTCTAAAATCCGTAACTAGAAAAGAGCAAAGATGGTGCCAGATGAATGCACTTACTCCCTACAGACACTGAGCACAGACAACAGCCAGCCCCAGACTTTCTGTATTTTTGGGTCCCAGGGTGATCTCACCTTTGCGCTTCGTAGCAGACAGTAAATCGTTGGCATTCTCCAGTTCCTTCTCCAGCTTAGTGATCTTCTCCCTCAGCTCCCTTTCCATTGCAGCCTTGGACTCTTCCACCTCAGCCAAATGCTCCTGGGCTGCTTTATTAGCTACAATTACATCAGACAAGCACATTGTGTGTGGCGGTTGGGTTTATTTGTTTATTTTAAAAATAAAATTCACCTATGCACCTTAATTTTTACTTTACCTGAACGTGATCTGCAGAAGCTTATGTGATAAAATAAAAATATTAGCATGAGAGAAGCATGAACCGCTGCCTGTCACCTTTGCTTAGAAAATGGCAAAAGTTTGAACTGTTCTTTTATTAGTGAAAAGGAATCTAAAATACGAAACTAAAGTGAAGATATATGTTGCAAAATTAGATCCTCCACAGTAAAATTCCAGGTGTATTTGAAATAGTTCCCCAAATACAAGTAAATTCAACCAGTCAGGCAAAATTTTTAGTACAAAGTGACTGCTATTTTCATCATCCCAAAAGCCCAATGAAGTTCTCTTCCTGAACACACAAAACCCATTTTTCAATGCATCAAGGTACTAAACAGGAGCACAGCTGCTCTCCCCTTCGCCCTCTTTCACCCCCAGCTTACCTTCCCCTGCTTCCTTCAGGAGCTTGTGCAGCTCCTCCACTGCTCCTGTCAGCTCATTGCTCTTTGCCTCGGAGTCATCAGCAGCGCTCTAAAAAAAATATTTCAGCTCACCCTTAGTACACAGCAACAGCAGCTGGATGTTTGTGAGACAGCTTGAACTGACTAAAAGTTAGGAACACAGTTTTTAGAGTTAAATGCTCAAAGATTCACCTAAGCAGGACAATCCTTTCCACTTGGGTTAAGTCTCCCTTTGATGCAAACTGCCCATCTGAGAGTAAGATCAGACATGGATTTGAGAGAATTCTCAATACAATGTATGGCGCTTAGCTGTTTAGAGCTGTTTCTGGCTTCGTCCTTTCTCATCACTAAAGAAAACCAGAAGTTTTGAGTCCTCAGTCTTGATCAGTCTGAAAAATTTGGTATTTTTAGGGAATTTTACATAAATAATTCCCTGGTTAGAAATCTCACAACTGCAAGGCTGTACAAAGTTTATGTAGGTATCTAAGCAAGAAAACTCAGGAAACAGGACCCAGTAACCTGTGAATTCAATATATGCAAATCAGGGAGCAAGCAGGTGTCTGCTTTAGCTGACTTTCTCCTAGTCAATACACTACAGGATATCTTTCACTCTTTGAACCAACAAAACAAACATCAATTATTTGTTTAGATGGTGCATCATTATTTGGCAGAATCCTCGATATTCAGCTATGTCTTAATCAGGTCACTAACGCTGTGTTATTTGAACCAAACTTCCACTAACCAAAGTCAGAAACATTTCTTGCCCAGTCACACTTTGCACCTAAACTTTTATATCCCAATTTATCCTAAGACATAACCCCATTCTTACAAGAAGCCTCAAAACAGTGAGCATACAATCACCATTTCAACCCCAGTTCTGCTTAATGTACAAGATAATCCAAACAACACAAGGTTTCAAAAGCTGACTAGGACAGCAGCAAAGAAAACAACGTTTTGGATGTTTCACAGTGTTCTGCAATGGAAGCCAGTCTGTCCCACAGCCACACTTTGAGGGAAGAATCCCCAAACTGGCCTGCATTACATTGAACCCCGAGATTCAGCCCCAGGTGTACACTTGTGACAGAATCAGTAACTCACCTTATACAAGTTGGATAATTTCATGTGGGCGTTCAGCTCGTTGTGGAATCTCTCCTCCATACTTGCCTGCTGCTCTTTTGCCTGGAAAATTAAAGAAGAGACAGGGCAAGGGAGCATTTCACTAATTCTATTTCTCACATCTTATTTTTCCATTTGTAGAAGCAACTGTAATGCTGTTCCATATACTCATAGATATTCAAGTTGTCTCACCTCCTTCAGTTTATTCAGAAGTTCTTCCACATGCTTCTGAAGGTTTTCATTTGACTGTTTCAAGCTGTTCACCTGTTCCTCCATTCTGGAAACCTAAGCAAAGAAGAAATGAAAATACCATATAAATACATATAGATATATATTTCTTTCTAGTCCATTTTACTTTGGGAAATACCCATCTCATTGTTTTTACTTTTAAAACCCCCCCAAAAGTTGCAGAAGGAACATAAATGGTTACACAAATGCAGTGATTAAAGTACTTGGCTTTGTTTAATATAGTTAATCGGGTGTATAATTTGTAAGAAATTACAAAAGCACTCAGTAATTACATTACCTCCTCCTTTTTGTTCTCCAGACTACATTTAAGCTCCAAGATTTCATTGCCTTTCTCCCTGGCAGTGTGCAGAAGTTCATCTGTTTTGGCTTTCAGCTCAGCATTCAGCCACGTGTTTTGATTCTGCAGCAGTTCCTTTTCTTGCTCCAGCCTTTTCTCACGGTACTGAAAGGAAAATTGCCCACTGTAACTGTGCTGCTTCCACAGAAAACAGCTGCCAATTAGACTACTCTGACAGAGCAGGAGCAGCAACAATGTAAATAACACCAAATGACAGGCAGTGTTCGTTATCACACTGGTAATAAGTTACCAAAAACTTCCTGACACCTGAGTTAGTTTCCTCAAAGTTCATGTTTGCTGGGAACATTAACTAGATTAATATCAAGTTAAAGGAAATCACTTAAGGTATCAAAGTTTTCCTCCTTTTTTTCTCCTTTCCTGCTCTCTTTATGGAGTTTATTCTGCCCACAGAGAAATGGTGCAGGTTCACAACTAACTGCTTTTCTCCTTTCCACCTGCCCTCCTGGATCTGGAGTCCTTCCTAGCAGGCAGGAACAGCCACCACTGAGGCTGGGGCATGCTTGCCCAACTTGATACCCCTTGTCTTCTATAAATGCACATCTCACTTCCATTCACAGCCATCAGTTTTCTAATAAAACAATTTGCTGTAAGTAACAGGAGCTCCCTTGACCTCCTTTCAAAGGGAATCATGGCAAGATGACTATCACATCACACCCAAAAAATGCACAGCATACACCCCATGCATATTGAGTCCGCCTCACCTTCATGGACACGTCTGATGTTTGAAGCTCATCCAGCTTTAACTGAAGTTTGGCCTTTTCTGTGTTTGCTTCTGTGAGTTTTTCATTTAAGCGTTTTACATCCTCTGCAGGAGGGAAACCAGAGTCAAAACACTGATTGTGCAGCTTTGATTACTCACAGAACTAAATTGCAAAGAATGACAACAGGCAAGATATAATGTATGTAATTATATGTTGGGCAATAAGGTACTGCAAAAGGCATGGGTTTAAATCGACAAAAACAAGCACCAAACTGCTGCTTTTCTGCAATTAGTGTGTTATTTCCTGCCTTCTTTCCTTCTCTCTAAATACTGTTTCCTGCTAATCCCCTGTTTGGTGCTGCCTGGCTGCTGGACACTCCATCAGTTCCCAGGTACAAGCATGCCCGTTACTCCCTATTTTGTGACTGCCCTTGGCTGTACCGTTTAAATGTTCCACTTCCTGGGACCGCCTTTCGCTTGTTCGGACCAAGTCTCTCTTTTCAGCTTCCAGTTCTTCCTTCTCTCTACTTAACTGGCTCTGAAAAAAAATGACAAAAATCAATGGCGAAACGTGATCAGCTCTTTGGAACAATTTATAGTCACTACTTACACTTAGAATCACACAGCAGCAAGATAAACCTCAGCAAGTCACCCCAGCCAACTGAAAACTTGGTTAAGAGCCTTACAGAGTGGGCAGCTGCATCAATCTAAAAAAAGGAACTGTTTAAAGCTGCACTTAATTTTAATATTCTTTGAAAGACAGCTTTGACACTCAAGACTTCACTGATGCGGTTTAATTTGGTTAGATAAAAGAGGTAACAGAGTAAACAAGGAATGTATAAAAAATCAATTAAAAAATCAAATCAAAATCAATGATCTTGGATCATTTACAGGCAACATCACTGCTGCTGCCTTCAAGGCGTCACCACAGGGCACCTCAGTCAGCCCGGGGAATCCCCTCTGGGGAAACAGATCAGTCCTGTCATTGTGGAAAAATCAGTTTAATAACCATGTTTTTGCTTCCTGGTTTGAAACTGCTGCTCTGCTGGATCAGTCAGCTCAAGTGACTCACCCTGCAACCCCAGGAAACACAAGGAAAACTGTGCCCGAGTGGCAAAGGATGCGGAAAAACAGAACTCTTGTTTATACCTTTGTCTGAATTTTTAGGGTTTGGCTTAAAGTCACTTCACAAGAAGCTCCAGCTGGAATGAAACAACCCATTCAAACTGAAACAAAAGCACCTGCTCACCTGTCACTCAGTCTGCTCAAACACCAGCTTTCCCTGGTGTAATCCCACTCAGTTTTCCCATGCACATGGACATGGAGACCCCACATGAGTACCCACTGGGACAGAGCCAAGGCAGCTACAGCACCTGAGTCTGCAGTACCTGCACAGCCGCGTTCCGGTCCTGGGCAGCTTCGAGCTCTTTGTTCTTCTCATTGAGCAACTTCAGCTGCTCATCTGTTGGGTGAAAACAAACAGCTGAGAGGAATCTCCACTGCAGCACGACAGAATTCACTCTACAAATGCAGCCAAATAAAAAAATCCCCTTAAAAACATTTGATAATAGAAGAGAAGGAAGAATTCCAGACTTCACTCCGCGTGGACGAGGTGGTATTGTGGCAGACTACAGCAATCCTCAGAGCAGAAGCACTCACTGTGCAGATGAACTCACAACCCATTGTGCTTTTGCTACAAACATCAGAGAGCAACGTGGGTTTTTCTCATTAGGACAAGAAATTCCATTAAAAAAGGCCGACTTGAACAGAAAACAAAAACACCTCTCTCCATGCAGAACTAACAAGTGCAGCTGATGGATGGATTTGCAACTCGTGGGTAAAACCTAAAGCATTCCAGGACACTGGAGGGAGGGATGAATGTGCTCTCCAACCTGAAGAACACACAGGGATACTTACAAAGCTTTTTAAGCTCCTCACGAAGAGTTTGACATTCCTGGGTCTCATTTACCAGCCTCTCCTGACTCTGAGCCAGTCGCTTTTCCACTTCAAAGTACTGTTGTTCTGCAAAATAACAAAGTCACCTCAGTTGCACTTAACAAACATTTCTTTTTCTTTCTCACCTTTACCAAGGATCCTTCTTAATAGACATCTCTACTAAAGAAGGGTAATGTTAAAGAAAACACCTAAAAATACTAAGGTCATAGTAGAATTTGAAGAAAAAAAGCATTTTTAAAGACAAAAAGCTGCATTTCCACATTGAATTAACACTGTCACTTTGCTGGTATGAAAAGCTGTGATATGTTTCAACCAGGTCTAGTGGGAGTTCCAACCATGGCAGGGGGTTGGAATGTTGAGCTTTAAGGTCCCATCTAACCCAAATTGTTCTGTGATTCTATGAAATGACCCATAAAATAACAGCCTAATTAACCTGAATAGTTCAACATTTCTGATGTGGCCGCAGACATTGTAACAGCACAATCATGAAGCGTAGTCTCATCAACTTGAAACTTCTCTTACCTCTAGAGTATTTCTCTACATGCACAATAAAACTCACATAATCACAGGGACCAAGGAATTTGACTGGGAGAAGTTTTAATGAACAACTCTTAAAATGAATTCCTCTGCTTTATTCCCTGAGTGCTGAAAAGCATAATTAGGCTTGAATTCCTGTTATCTGAAACAGTAACTGTGTCATGGGATTCACTGTAAAACACTCAGCACAAGCAGAACTCTTGGGCAGAATGGACTTCTAGGGAAGCCCTGACGGATGTTTGTTTTATCTCCTGCTCCTCTCACATCTCACAATTTCAAATAATGCTGCCCCTCCTGCCACACAGGAGAGGAATGGACCTGAGAGAGACTAACCTGCCAAAATCTGTGCCTTCCCTTAATTTACGCTGCACTTAACAATTCATTTAGCATATCAGAAGTGTGTCACATTCCCAAATAACTAACTCGTTCACAGCCTTATACTCCTCTCTCTAGTTCTCTGCTGCTATTATTGTTCTGTGACCAAAGAGCCCCCAAATCAACCTAAAAGCGTTAATTCTCTCAAGACCATTTCACACAATGGCCCTCAACACCTTATTGAGCAGAAAGGTGCACGGGGCTGTTTGAGAGCCACGCGAATAGAGCTCTGTTTCTCCTCCAACAGGAGCTCAGAGCAGCCTAAATGAAGCACAGAACCCTCTGGGCTGGAAGAGACCTGCAAGATCAGAGTCCAACCACCCACCCCGAGCACTGACCACGTCCCCAAGTGCCACAGCCACACTTTTTTTGGCAATCTCCAGGGCTGGGGACTCCAAACCTCCCTGGGCAGCTCCTTCCAAGGCCCGATCACCCTTTCCAGGCAAAAACTTCTCTTGATATCCACCCTGTCCCAGCTTGAGGCCGTTCCCTCTCCTCCTATTCCTGTTCCCTGGGAGCAGAGCCCGATCCCCCACCCCGGCTCCCCGCTCCTGTCAGGTAATTGCAGAGCCAGAGGGCCCTGAGCCTCCTTTTCTCCAGGCTGAGCCCCCCCAGCTCCCTCAGCCGCTCCTGCTGCTCCAGCCCCTTCCCCAGCCCCGCTGCTTGGCACGCACAATATCAACGCCTACTAAAAACCTCACAAAAAGCTGCTCTTTAAAGCCCACTCCAAATACAGTTTTAACTCTGAACATTCCTTTGCAAGGGAGAAAAAGAAAAAAAAGGACTCCCGGAGCCAACGCGAGACACAAAACCCACCCAGGCCGCACCGCAGAGCCCTCCTCAGCCCCTTCCCGGCCCCGCAGGGCCCTCAGGACACCCCCAAAGCCTCTGAGGCGCCCCCGGCCCCGCCGCGCTCTGCGCCCTCAGCGCAGGCCCGGCCCGCCCGCACTCACCGCTGTCCACCTTGAAGCGCTCGTGGCGGGCGCGCAGCCCGTCGATCTCTCCCTGCTGGTCGCCCAGGAAGCGCTCCAGCTTGCCCTGCACGGCGCGGGGCAGCTTGGCGAGCTCTGCGCGCTCCAGGAGCTGCTGCAGCACGGCCGCCATGGCTGCCCCGCCGCGCGCCCGGCCCC
>VWZF01007192.1:395-138728 GCA_013396755.1 Sclerurus mexicanus | reverse complement strand
GCTGAGCACGGGGTGTGCAGGTGCTGGGAGCGGTGTGGGGGTGCTGAGCAGAGTGTGGGGGTGTAGGGGTGCTGAGCACAGTGTGGGGGTGCTGAGTGCGGGGTGTGGGGATGCTGAGCACAGTGTGGGGACCTGGGGACCAGGCTGTGGGACCGAGGTGAGGTGTGTGGGGGCCTCCGTTGTGGAGGCTCAGGAGGCCCTCTGGTTCCCCCCCCGCCGTGCTCTGGGGCTTCAGCTTTTTGTTGCCTAATTGTGAGACCCTTGGTGTGTGAAGGGGATTTCAGAGCAGCCCTGCCTGGAAGGGAGAGGGCTCAGGGGCAGCCCCTGTTCCTGGGCTCACACAGGGAGCTGCAGAGGGGGCTTTTTGGAATGCCCACAGATGCTGTGCTTGGGATGGCTTGGGAGTTGGAATGGAAATGGTGCATGGCATGTTTAAGTACAAGTGAGGAATTTAGTGAGTCCCTGTGTGAATAAAAAAATGCATACTTTCCATTCTGGTCTCTGATGAGACATAATGTAGCAAGAAATTGTTGCTTGGAGGAAGCTCATGCCTCCTTTGTGGGCTCACAGCTTTGGGTATAACACGGAGCAAAGTCAGTGAAATCTGACAATATTTTTCCACTCTGAAGCTTTTTTGGTGACTATATCCCCAAAAATGTCACACACTCTGATTTTGCACTGAAGATCCAGCCCTGGCCTAACTGCAGAGTCTTCAAAGAATACAGAATGCAAACAATTCCTAGAGAAAAACCACTGTTACAAACCAAGTTTGAGGTTTACAACTCCTTTCCCTCAATTTTAGTTTAGAATTTCATCTCAGAAGAAAGAAGAGAGCAACAACATAATTAAAATGCCAGAAATGTTACAAATAGATCAGTTCCAGACCATGCAGCTTCCCACTGCCAAATCACCTCAGATCCTGGGGGCACTTCTGGGCCGTGCAGACAGGAGAGACCCTGAGGGGCTGGAGCATGTGCAGGGAAGGGAACGGAGCTGGGAAGGGGCTGGAGCAGCAGGAGCAGCTGGGGGGGCTCAGCCTGGAGAAAAGGAGGTTCAAGGGGGATGCTCTGGCTCTGCAACTCCTGACAGGAGGGGGAAGCCGGGGAGGGTCGGGCTCTGCTCCCAGGGAACAGGGACAAGGAGGAGAAGGAACGGCCTCAGGCTGGGACAGGGGAGACTTATGTTGGATATCAGGAGGAATTTCCTCCCGGAAAGGGTGGTCAGGCATTGCAAGGAGCTGCCCAGGTGGAGTCCCCATCCCTGGAGGGATTTAAAAGCCATGTGGATGTGGCACTTGGAGACATGGGGCAGTGGTGGCCTTGACAGTGCTGGGGAATGGTTGGACTCCATGATCTCACAGGGTTTTTGCAGCCTAAACAATTGCAAAGGGTCTTTGTGTGGGACTGTTTTTGTGTGCCTGCTGCTGTATCTGCATCTTCTTTGACCTTGTGCACTCCTTGTTTTGTAGGCTGGAACTGCAGCCCTTGAGCTGAGCCATGGGTAGAACCTACCTGGTGGAGGAGGGCGTGGGGCAGTACCTATCCGAGCTGAGCGCAGCAGGGAGGCCTTTTGTCACTGGGCTCTTGATAGGGCAGGTCAGTGTGCCATGGCTGGGCTCTGCCCAGGGCACAGCCCCTGCTCCCAGGCTTGGAGCCACTGTCATGCTGAGCTTGCTTACTCTGGTGTTTTGGGCAGTGCTCTCCACAGCGCGACTACGTCGTCCGGGCCGTGCGCACGCCTCCAAGGGAACAGCACAAGGAGGAGAACATCAGCCCCCCAAAAGTGGCATCACTGGATGAGGAGTGGGTAACCACACACGCCAGTCAGGTCAGCAGCTCACCCCGGGAGGTAACCAAGGGGTGGGAGGAACAGAAGGGAAATAACGAGGTCACAAAGTATCACTTGTATTGTCTCAGGCCTTTTTCTCAGAGTGAAAGAACCTTTGTAACCAGGCTGGGCACAGGGATTTTGAACCAGAAATACCTGTATTGCTTTCAGATTTCTTTGATGAAAGGAACCTTGGTAGGACTGAGGGGAGAACATTGGTAGGAAATGTTCCTACATTGCAGAGGATCCTATGAGTGCAAACCAGCCCCTGCTCTTATGTGTATTTGCCTTATCAGTAATTTTTGATCAGTTGCGTGATTTCTAGGCCACCCATTCCTGTTAATGAATGTTCATTTTCATGTTGAAGGTGTCTCGAATGCTCCCTGGAGGGCTGCTGGTCCTTGGTGTGTTTATGATTGCGACTCCAGAGCTGTCAAAGGACGGGCAGAGCGCTCTGCGCAAGGTGGGCAGAATTCCTGGGAAAGGCAGGAGCATCTCCAGCTGTGTGTCTGAGGAATTTCCTGTTGTTCACTTGAGCATGTGCAGTTGTTTGGCTGCATTATTTCAGAAAGTACAAAATGGTGGTCTGATGTGTGGGTCTGAGGCTGAAACCTCAGAAATCCCTGTCCTGTGGGACACTATTTCCTATCTTTCTGTTTCTTGTGATGTTTGTTGCTGCAACAGCAATTCTGAATTGGTGCTTATTGTGTTTATCTGTACTTATTGCACATGGACATTCTGGCTTAGGGAAGGCCTCTTCAATGCTTATTTCGGGTAGAATTCCATGTGGGTATTTTTGGTCTGTGTTTGGCCTAGCCACCTGTGAGAAGCTGCGTTTTCTCTTGCCAAGTTATGGGAAAACAGGCTGATAAAGACGGTCTCTAGCCTTGAGAGAGAGATTTCTGTGTAAACTAAAATTAATTGGTCTCTCATGATTGGCTGATGGCCCTCCAAGGGCACTTGAAGGAGAAAGAGAGGAGGATGAGGAGGATGAAGTAAACCCCCAGACGCAATTAGGGAAGACCCTCTGAAATGGATTGCGCAGGTGTGGAGAGACCCATGCAAGCGCAGAGAAGTATCAGTTATGTAACATGAGGGGCAGTGCCAAATACCTTTGCTTGGGCGGCCCTGGCCACGTCCCTCAGGTAAATGTCATTTGGCCAATTCGATAAAAGGCAGATGGCTCATGTTTTTGGGCTTGCTTGCTTCACATGACAGGACAACGCTGCCTTGGTGGGGACACCCGCTGTCACCTGTAAGCCTGCTGACCCTTGAGGATGCAGCCACTGCTCGGGAAGTCTGGGTATTCCAGGGGTCAGGGAGAGAACTCCATGGGGGACACCTGGGCAGTTTGGGTGTTTGCACCTGGAGGCTTATTTTCTCTTTTCTCTCTCTCTGTTGGGTTTCTTTCCTGTTTACTTGGCCACCTTTGCTAATAAAATTACTCTTTGGGTTAAGTTTTCTGCGGTGTTTCAGTTTCGGCTTCCACATCCCTTCGTACCCCTATTCTCCCTGGAACATTATATTAAACTAAATCCTTGTGACGCAGGTTAGCTTTCCTTGTCTGAATGAATTGCTCAGATTAGAGATGTTTACAATAGTGAAAGATCTGTAATTCTTATTCCTTTAAAAGAAACATCTTGTATAGAACTACTGTATTTGCCTTGAGTGTTTGGGGTTAAATGTAAAATCTACTTGGAACTGTGTGACAGACTTAAAATGCATTTTCCTTGCAGTGTTGGGGCATCAAGTGCTATATTTAGTTTCTGTTTTGAAGATGTATGTTCATTTTATCATTTTTGTAAGATAAGCATGGTGTAGGATAAACGTGGAGTGATTTAAACCTGAGCAGGTTGGGAAGCCTGAGGTCCAAGATTCAGTTCTGGCAGTTCAGTGCAATTGCATCTCAGTTGAGCTCACTGAAACTAGGAGTTGACTGAAAAAGGTGAGCTGTGTCTGCTGAATTAAAATTGGTTGGTTGATTTCTTCTACTCAGCAGCTGTTTTGCACAGCTGTCCTTCCTGCTCCTCAGTGGGCAGGCAGAAAGCTGCAATATTTCTGTAAGCAGGAAAGCATACAGGGTGGATTTGTGAATGGTTTATAAGAAAGCTGAATTAAGATTTCACAAGCCACTTTTACTTTGGAGAAGTTGCCTATGAATCCTTGCTGAATGTTCCTTTAACATGACATTTTGATGGCATGTAAGCTGTGTTTCCTGCTGAGACATAATTTTGATATCACTTGGACTTAAAACTTTAGTACAAGGCTATTTTCCAGAAATTATAGTGTGTATTTTTGTGGAAAAATGCATAATACTTTTTGATCTTTAGCTAATCTTCTCAGTGGAAAAGTCCCTGACTAAAAGAAGGCTCTGGAAACCTGCTGAGGAGGAGGTCTCAGACAGAGCAGCTCTTCAAATCTGTTCTGCTACAAAAAAGTATCCTTTATGAGCAACGTTTATTGGCTGAGGCTCCTGTCCCTACCCTGCAGTTATTGCTCAATAAATGAGACTTTGGGAGGGGGGAGTTGTTTAAGTTCAGATAGACACAGATCAAGAGGAAATTGTGAAGTTTGCTGGGAGGCCATGAATACGACTATTGACCGTCTTATCCTTGCAAAATTGCCATGCTTTCTCACTGTTACTTTGGTCTGTGTGGTGGCAGCACATTTTGCCTTCCCCAGTTAGTCTTGATTTGCATAAATTGAAGAAAACACCTAAAATACAGCTTAGCACCTTGAACTTGCTGTTACCTGTGGTACTTCCATGGAACTGAAGAAGCGCTGGGATCAGTACTACTGCTGCAGAAGAATGCAGGGTCTCTTGGTAATGAGGTAATACACAGAGAGAAAGGGGGATTTTCCTCCGAGAAATGAGAGAGACAAGGACAAATGACAAATTGGTGCCCTGGTGGTTTTCCCTGTCACTACATATTGATCTTAATTTCTTTGGAAGAGCTGGGACAGCATCACTGCGGTAGTTGGAGTTACAGGCAAATGTTTTTCCACTTTTTTACTGAAGGTGAGGACTTCCTTCAGGGCACCAATTAGCTCAACAAAGAAGTTTAGTAAAGGACAAAGTTAATTGTGAATAGTTTTTACTTGTTCTTTTGCTTTTCACCAAGCCTTTTTCTTTAAGTAGCAAAGAGTAGTTTGCCGAACCTACGACGTGCAAGATCCAAAGGTAAGCTCATCCTCCTGTGCCAGGCCCAGCTTTTAGTGCATGGCAAGTAATGTTCTAAAAAATAAACCTCCATCTGAATTATACAGAGCTTTGTATAGATGCTTTATGGCTTTCTTTCCCTCTGCTCTCAGAGTTCAGCTAAACCAGCAGATTGGAAATACCAGAGTGCTCTGTCTGCCTCCTGGTTAGCTTTGGGCTGCACAGTGAATGTTAATATTCACATTCCACTCCTTGCTACTTCCCCAAACCATGACCTGGAGAAGAATACCAAGGTAACTAACTGCCTGCACCACTCACTATACCTGCACCACTTACTATACCTGCTACTACAGTAACTTCTGTTGAAAATTAAATGAGAAAGATTTGAATAGTGCAGTAGGGATTCTCAGGGGAGAATATTTAGCAGTTATTCCTCTTTTAACTGTAATTGTTCTGCTGTGCTCAGTGAGAAGTTTCCTTTGCTCAAAATGACTTAACAGTTGTCATGACTATTGCAACTGACATCTGTGCTGCCTCACCTGCTGAAAGGTTACACCCAGTTAGAGGAGGGTATGGAGAGCTTTATTACAAACTGACTTTCAGTTGGCTGCAACCTTCCCTAAAACACCCAGATCCCTGAGGTGGCCCCTCAGTGTTTTGCAATGCTTGTTAATTGACTGTTCTCAACAGGGTGGGCTTCTGGAAAAACATAGGGACAGTTTGTTCAGATACTTTAAAACTCTCTTGGAGTAACTGTTGAAACCTGTATTTCTATAGTTTTCAGTGTGAGACTGCCCAACCCTTCAGTGAAATTCTCCTTCCTCTTTCTGATGGGATTTTTGTGTTTTCACTTATTTTAAAGAATGGGTTAAACCGGTGGTCAAAGCAGATAGAAGACAGTGTTTTCCTAATCAATGGCCAAATTAAAGATGATGATACAGAGCTACTGGAAGGGCAGGTGAGTCCCAAACAACAAGGAATTGAGCTCTAATAGATGTGTGGTTGGAACCTCCAGTGTGATGAAGGGCATCTTCTGGGGGCATCTTCTCTACAGTATTTGTTGGTCTGATTGACTTGTTGCACTGTTACTCTGGACTGCTTGTGTTCATTGCTGCAGGTTGCATCTTCTTCCTCTGGTAACTTGAACACAATAATTATATGTGAAGTCAGACTAAAATGTCACTATCAAAGGACATGAGTGAGGTGTGAATGTAAATGATAAGATTTCAAAAACCTACATCTGTCTGAATGTTTATTAAAGAGTGGAAGCTCCTTGTTTGGCTGATACATCCATCTCTCCTTTTAGTTTCGTAATTATGTCCTCATGGCTGGATTCTATGTGGCATTTTTCTCTCTCAAATTTTATAAACTGGGACATATTTTATGCCATAGTGAAGAGACTTGATTCAGTGACTTTTTTTCCTGTTTCATGACACAAAGAATTTTTTTTTCTCAGAAAAAGTTAAAAGGAAATACTCAGTCCAGCACTCAGTTCTCTGATGTCAAGGTGCTGACACAGCTGGTAAGTATTTAGTGGTTTGCAAAGTATAACCTTGCTGTTATATTATAAAATAGAATAAAAAGTAAAATGACACTCTGAATTACTGTCTAGAAATCCAGCTTACTTATTCCTAAGACTTTATTTCCCCCTGTAGATACTGAAAGTGAAAGGGACTGTTGGCAGATATGCACGTTTCATGCCTTTAGAAATTCTTGTGGTATGATAAGCTGACTGGGGGAAACCCATTGTCTATGGGTTGCACAGATTGGAAAAAAACAGGTTATGGAGAAGACGTCGTGCAAACTAACTCCTTTGGTAGTGGGACACCTGTATACACCTGTGTACACTGATTTCAAGGTGACTTTGCATCTGAAGTTCAGAGTCACCCCCACATTTCAGCTTGTCTCGGCTGCCTTGGACATTCACTTGGAGGCTTTTGTCAGAACTCAGTCACCAGCTCTGGATGAAGGCACAGATACATGAGCTGAATCAGCATGTGGAGCTGCTGGATCTGTGTCAGGGGTTTCCTCTCTGCCAGAGGGCACGATGAACCCCAAATGCAGCACCCTAGCCTGGGTCCTGCAGTCCAAACATGTCCAGGCATTCCTTTGTAGGCATCTTTGCACAGCACAGCTCGTCCTGTTTGTCAGGTAGTTCCTGGATTCTCTACGTTTTGTTCAGCAAAACTTTTGGAAAGGTACAAAATGCCTTTTTAAAGATTCAATTAGTGTCTCAGCTTCTTGTGCTGTTACTGTGTGTTGCAGACTCAGGTTACTTGCCTGAGGGAATGGAAAACTTGATTGGGGCAGGAGGAGTTTGTGCAGTTGATGTGGAAGTTGTGCATCCCTGTGTTTCCAGGTGTTGGCCCAGAGTGCTTCTTGCACACACTCATTGTTGTGGTAATTAGGGTGAGCATCTCCAGGCAACAGTTTGATGCAGTTCAAAGTGTGACCACATAGATAATTTGGTACTGACTGATGGGGTGACTCCCAGGTCACCCTGGGTGATACTGACTACACAGTAAACATTAAAACTTCAACCTTGAAAAAAGGTCTTAAGAAGTTTTATTGATTACAATACTGGCAAGTTTTAGAAGGCTTGTAGGCAAAACATTTGAAACATATGGAAAAATAAATACATTTTCCGTCACACAAAAGAGATCTTCAGCCTTGCCTAACCAAACTGAAAAATAAAATAAAATAAAATTGGAATTGTAAATTAGGAGGGCAGACAGGTTGTATGTGAGCATCTGAAGGGGTGCCATGAATTTCCCAGTCCTGTTTTTTGTTGCTGGTGCTGCAAGTGCCTTGGTGAGGAGCTGAAAGTGCAGTGTGTTTGTTTTGCAGTGCCAGGGCTCGAGCCCCAGATCCACAGCCACAGTGCAGGTGTGCAGTGGCTCCATAAACCTCCGGGGGGCTGTGAAGTGCAGAGCCTACATCCACAACAACAAGCCAAGGGTTAAAGAAGCCATCCAGGTACTCAACAGGCTCTGAGCTCAGCAGACACATTTTTCTGAAATTCATGAAGCTTGCTGGTTTTTCTTTGCCAAAGTGGTCTAAACTGGAGTCAAAATGCTCATCCCCTTGCACATGGAGATTATTTTAGACACAGTCTCTGTGTGTATGGGGTGGATTCCATTCCTTTTTCACTTCTAGAGGGTTTTTCTGCCATGGGTAAAGTCTCTGGTGGTTCTTTGCACAAATTGTCAGAAGGATTAGGCTTTGAAGAATTCTTTACAATTAAGACAAAGCTACAGACTATATTTTTATATTTGTAGAGGTAAAATTCAGATTTGTTTGCTCAGTAATTTATTTTTATCCCTTATTGAGTCACACTGCCTTCTGATTATTTTTGTTTGGTTTTACTGCTAAATGTCTGGAAGTTGACAGATCTTATCCTAAAATTCCTAAAGTTTTCCTCAGCTTTTCATTTTTGTTTTGTTTTCTTTCTGGATGTTAATTCTTTGAATGTTAGCTTCTCTCTATTGGACTTAAAATTCACATTAGTTTTTATTTTTTGGGGAAAACAATTCTTTTACCATGGGTTAAACCTCTGAGGGACTTGGGTTATTTCTCACTAGTCAAAAGTTTGCAAATGGGTTTTATTACTGATGATTTCACTTTGTCCTTGCAGGCTTTGAAAAGAGACATAATAAACACATTGAGTGATCGGTGTGAAATACTGTTTGAAGATCTGATCTTAAATGAAAGACCTCAGAAAAAAAGTAAGAAATAAAAAAACCCTAACAGCTTATACTTGCAGTGAATTTGTGTTGTTGTGGAAAATTCTACTGGGATAGGGAAGTTCCAGTATGGTTAGAGCAGAATAAAAAGCAAAAGGCACAATTTCTGCTTGGCAGCCTTGACTTTTTCTTAAATCTGGAGAGTTTTGTCAAGTTCAGATGTGTCCTTTGGCATCACAGCTCTCACACCATGCGTGCATTCAGTTCTTATGACCACAAAATGTAATTTTAGCTTCTTTCTCACTGATTGGAAATATTAAAACTTCCATAGCTGGAGTTTCTGTCACTGACATTCCCACTGCAACTTTCACATTTTAGATTTTTTTTTTTTTAATCACTATATGATATTCCCACACAATATTGCAGTATGTTAAAACTTGGTAGGATTAAAAGAACAAGCCTAAGCCTGGTGCAGACTGGCCTAATGGAAACAGAACTGCCTCTGGTGCTTGCATTTAGAGCTGAGGAGGTGGATGCTGAGACCACAGCTCTGAGCTCCTGCTGGGCTTTAAGCCAGCGCAGTGCTGTCAAGTTATCTTGTTGTTGGTTATAAACCAAAAATCAGTTAATTGAAATAGCCATTTGGGTGTCTCAGGTAAAGGAAAGCTTTTTCCTCTGCATGTAGTTTTGAGTTTCCTCTTTAGGTGGCACCCAAACTTTGTGGCTCTGAGTGAGACGTGTCTGCCACGCTTTGGGGTGGTGAAATCCTTATCTGCCGGCTCTCCCAGAGTTCTGCTGCTCGTTCCAAACAGGAGGAGAGCTCTGTTTGAAATTTTATGGTCTGTTTTGGAGCTCTTTTGGGTATTTCTGTGGAGGCTAATAATGTATGGACATAAATCAATATAAGAGCAGCCAAAACTTTCACAAAGCAGTAACAACTAAACAAAGCGTGCCTGAAATCAGGATTTTTGCATGGAAACCTTGAGCCCTTCTTTTGTGATAGCTTTATCTTATGCTCAGAGATTGAGAAGGAATCTTATCCTAACTGGCAAAGCTTTTATTTGGCTGGTATTTTCCCCCCTTGTCTTTTAGATTTTGAGAGGGAATATCATGTGTTACCCCAGAGACTCTTTGTCCCTGTGGCTGGATCCAGCGTGATGCTCAGCGATTACAAGTTTGGCGATGAGGCCGCTGCAGAAATTCAGGAGCGTTTTGTTGAGATGTTGGATCAGCCTGTGCAAGCTGAAGACATCCACATAGCAGAGGGAATCAGCACAGGTAAAGAGCTGAGAACCAGGCCAGGCTGGAGCGTGGCTTAGGAAAATGTTGGCTAATGGCATAGGCCAGTTTTAGCCAGACATGGATATGCCCAAAGTCAGCTTGCTTCATATCAGGGTTTACGTCTAATGGCAAATCAAAGATATTTGTGGAAAACAGTAAAGCTCCTTGCAGTTTCTGTGTTTCTTGTAACAGGCTTCTGTTTCTCCTCTCAAATATTTTGCTTTTTCACTGCATCATCTGGGCCCCCAGGGCTCCATGAACTGCAGTAGGTACAGAAGGAGATGGTCACACAGGGTTGTCAGAGGTGACTCTTCATGGGAGTTAGAGGTGATCCTGCACTGACAAATAAACTGTAAGAAAAACTTGTAAAACTTTTATTTTATATGTAATATATTTATTTACTCTTTCAATAGTTCAGCTTTTTTAGAGCTGAATAGTTCTGATAATACTTAGAATAAGAAGTGGAGTGATTTAGTCAAATCTACTGGTTTTTCACTACAGAATTAAAAAATACTTTAAAAAATCTATTAGAAAAAAAAATACATATAGTCTTGTGTGTCCTCCAGGAACTTTTCATGCTAAACCTGCCTTTTTTCTTTTTTTAAAGTACATTTCTATGTTCTGAGTGTTTTATGTAACAAATGCAGTGCCCAAACCTGAAGACTTGTGATTCACCCAAAATGAAAAGAAAATGGAGAGAGCTTTTCATTTTCTACTGAATGTCTTACAAGTTTATGATCTGATTATGAGATTTTATATTCCCTTTAACACAGATATTTTGCAATAATCTAGTTCCTGTCTTCCTTTTTCTGAATATTTCTGGTTTATATCATTCCCTGTTGGCTGTTTTTCCCTATGTGATGTTGATTTTACTGTACAAGTGAAATTTGTGGTTGAAATGCATCAATAATACATCCCCTGAGCTCATGGGAGAGACTTTTCTCCCCCTTTTTTCCCTCATTAATGTGAATATGAGCTGCAGGTTACAGTTTTAGAATTTAAATTTAGAAAGAATAGCATTAATTCTCAGAAAAGAGCTGTGAACACTTTTTGGTGTTGGTATTTAGGGACAAAAACTGGGAAGTGCAGCGTGACTTGCTGTGTAGGATGAGCTGTGAGTATTGAAATTCTCCTTGACCTACCTGTTTACTTGGAGGGGTTTTGAGTTTCTTGATTTCAGAGCTCACCATAAATTCTTTGTCTTTCTATATGAATCAGTCTCCCCCCAGGCTTTAACTAAACCTGTTAGCTGTGAACTGACTCATCATGTGGAGAAGTAAGAGGTGTCCACAGCTCAGGGACCTCAAGGAAAACAGGAAAGCCAATAAAATCTCGCTGGCATTATTAGAGTAACTTTAATACTCTTAAAGCTAATTACTCCTGGGCTTTAGGAAATCAGTGTAACTTAGGGAGGCAAATTAGTATTGTTGTAGCAGTGGGTGTCGGTGTGGGAGGGAGAGGAGATGATTCAGGTGAGCTTTATTGTGTGATCTGCAGGTAGGAAGAAAACACCTTTACACTGATAGCAGTGCAGAACAAAGATTGATGCCAATAATGTGTGTGTGAAGTGATGGCCACAAGATGAGCTTGTGTGGTCTTGCTGCTTGTAGAGTTTGAAGGGGAGATTTATAATCTTTAACAAGAAAAAAAAGAGCAAATTTAAAATTAAATACTAAATTAAAGGAAGTGTGTATTTTCTTTAAAAAATAACCCTCCCCAAATTAAAGTAAGTCATAGGAGAGGAGAAGGAAAAACACACAAATAGGATTTTAGGAAAACCTGGCCTTGTCCTGGAGAACACCAGAAAGATTGTTCATAGAATGGGATCTGTTAATAGCAGTGTTATTAATAATGCTCTCACCTGTTCATTTTGGTAATTATTGGTGTGGCATCATTAACTCATGGTTTAATAAAATCACAATTGATTTAGACACTTCTATCACACCAGGAAGGTCGTTTTAGAAATGGGACCCACTGACTGTACAAGAAAAGTGTTCTGCATTTGAAGAAAAACATTAATGATGCAATTTGGTTTGCATGGCTGCTTTGATGTGAAGTGTCTGAGTATTGCTGTGGCCAGGGTTTGAGGACCTAGTGGGAGGTTTCCCTTGTGTGAAGGCTTTTCCAGTTCTGATTTGGGGAGCATGTGTTGGTTCTCTGTTAATAATAGTCAATATTCAGTAATTGGTTTGTCATCAGCCTTTCTATTTGAATCACAGTTTCTGTGGTCTGAGGCACCAGCCTTGAATTAACTGGAAATGCTCTCTGTGGTGAGGTTCTGGATAAAGTTCGCTGATAAATTGTCTGAAATTCAAGAACACAGCAGGCTTTTGAAATAATTTCTTTTTGTTGCTCTCTGAAATACGAACTTGAGAAGAAGAGGATCTAATCAGTGTAGGCAAAAGATTAGATTTTTAAACAGCTTCCAGTCAAAACACATGAATTTTTGTGCTCACTGAGCTCGGCCTCTGCTGCTATTTCCTACAGTTTTATTCTCTCGATTCCTTGGACAGCTCTCCCATGAGGACACTACTGGGTCATGCTTTTTAGAATTGTCACATGAAAAATGGAAAGTAAAACCTGAGCTATTTATAAATGAAAGACAGAAATAGCTCTAACACTGTAGTTTCAAGGTATTTAGAGCTTTAAAAGAGGCAACTGAAAGCTCTTCATTTCTGATTGGCTTTACTAAATCCCTGCTCCTTCTTGGTGCAGGGGGTGGGGATGGACAGAAATAAGACTTCAGCAGTGGTAATCCCTTCCCCACCTTTGCTAGGGAATTGAAGAATTAATGAAGAATTAAGGATTCATAGAACTGGTACTAGAAAACACCTGCTATGAAAACTTTGTGATTTGTGCTACAGCTGCTACACATGCAAGTCTCCCAGAAAGTCGTGGCAGAAATGCCTTTGGTAACTAAATAGCTCAAGGGTGGCTATTTTTTTCTTTTTCTTTCTTTTTCTTTTGGTATTTTTTCCCTGTGAGCAAGTGAGGAATATGCAGCCACCTTGATGTGCAGCTTCCAGATATGCCTTCAGAAAAGCATAAGAGGGCACAAAGAAACATAAAGTTAGAAGGCACAGACCATCCTACCCGCTCATCAGAGCTGAAGCAGAAAGGAACCTGCTGGATTTAGACTTCAAAGGTGACCCAAAAATACTTAGATTATCCCAAAGTGGTATGTTTCAGGGAATTCAGAACTCTGGACAGAATATGGTGCTCTTACTGGTCTAGTTCAGATATTTGCTAAAAAGCTGTATTGCAACAATCAGTGATTCCTCTACTCTAGCTGCACATTTCTGCTCATGTTTTAGGCAGTCGAGGGGGTGTTTTCTTTGGCACAGAAAAAATAATGATGAAACCGTGGCCTCATTGAGGACTGGTGGAATTCAGTGATATTTGAGAATTTCTCTTCAAAAAACCACTGCATTGAAATGTTTGTTTGTTTTTACGTGTATGTGCAGCTTGCAGAGCTCTCTAACCCGTGCTGTGCTTTTACATGCAGGTGTGTGTGGATATGTGTATATCCCACTGCCTTGTTAAGTTTCATACCAGACAGGCATGTGCTCTACACAAATTCACAGGGTTTAGGGCTAAGAGTGCCTAAAGACAGGTCCTGAAAGTCTGGTTTGAGTGCTCCTGTGTGACAGGTCTTGTCCAAGTTTTATTTCAGAAGGTTTTGAAGCCAATCATCGGCATGACTCATCTGAGATGACAGAAACAACCTTTCTGCTCACGTCTGGATTATACATTTCCACCAGGGCTAATGATAGAGAAAGTACTTTGTGAATCATTTGCATATGAATCACACAAAGGATGTGCCTTATTACTCAAGTATGTAATTTGTAATTTATAGCTGATGGACAACCCTACTGTGTGGTTGTGGAAAGGGGAGCTCTGTGTTTATTTAGATCACTGTTCCGTGGACTTCTAAAGCTTGGCATCTGGCACTGCGGGGGGATTTCTCTGTGTTCTGGGCAATCTCTTAGGCTTGGTCTCTGATCTCAGTGTGCCCGTTCCTGTTCTTGCCAGAGGCATCCAGCTCTCACTGCAATGGCACAAACACTTTCCCTTCCTGGTTGCTTGTCCAGAAGGTATCTGCAATAGGAGCTGCTGAATTGTAATCCAAACTTTTGACAAGTGGTGCCTCAGCAAGCTCTCCTGGGAATGGGAATGCAAACTGAAGGCCTTTGGCTCTCCATCTTCAAGTAACCATAGCACTGAGCTGGGGATTCCACACTGGCTCTCCAATTCAGCTGGAGGACTGGAGATTAATCCCCTTCTTTCTCTCCCCTCCCCTCTAACAAACTGGGGATAGCCCAATGATTAGGGAAATCTTAGGAGAGGAAATAGGTATGGTTTGAATCCCATCCATCTGGAAAGCGATTGAAGCTCTCTCACATGCTCGCTGAACAGACTAAGGATTTAGGAATCATTCCAAAGGGGAAGGAGTCCTCTATGCCTGCTCTGAAAGGGTATTTTTATGGCATCTTCAAAAAGAAATTTCCATGGTTTGAAAAAATGTTCTGATGGCTGTTGGGTAGGGAGGTGATGCTGGGCTCATCTTTCCATGGCAGTGGCTTTGCATGTGGCCTGGACTCAGGACAGGTGGCTCTGAAGGAAACTCTGAGCTTGGAAGGTGGTTCATGGTAAATTTTGATGGTTCCCCCTCAGAGCAGTCAAATTCTGCCCATGGTATGCAAAGAGGGTTGGGTATGTTACCGTGGAAGCAGGGTGTGGAAAATGAGCTGGAAGAGGAACTCCTCCCCAAATGTATTTTGTCTCTTTAGTTTTACTCCTCCACCCATACAGGACAGTTTAACACTGTGCTGTTGCTACTGTACCACTTCAATAAACTGTTTTTCCTACCCTAAATTCACTGTGTAGAGTTGATATGAAGCTCTTGGCCTTCTGCATTAATTCATTGTAAAACACAACTGTTAGTTTTCCCCCTGGTATCTACTTCTTCCCTTGGTTTCTATGCAGTTGATATTTGTCCAGTTCCTGACACGCCGGAGGACACACAACAGACACAGCTGACTAAAGCAACGTTGCTGTTGAAGCTTCAACAAAATATGGGTATGTTGCTTTCTAGATTTTTGGTATGGCAATCCAGGACCTGCAGTGGGCCCTTTCTGATTGCTCCCACAGCATCCCAATTGCCAGCCTCAGTAATTCCAGGGGCCACCAGCCTCAGTAATTCCAGGGGCCACCAGCCTCAGTAATTCAGGGAACACCAGCCACAGTACCCTCCTTTCAATTGCTGCTTCTCCATGGTACTCCCTCATCCAGCTCTCACATATCTGTCTGCACTTAGTACAGTTCTCTTGGCTATGAGTCTTCCTGTGTTAAAATACAGTTATACTTTAGTCAACAAAGCAGTAACTTCTGTTTTCTATTTATTCTTTGAAGTATAGCATGGTAACTAGAAGATTTAACAGTAGCAGTAAATGTGTGTTTGCTTTGGATGTATAAATGTTTTTCCTTGAATCATCACTTGGGTGTTTTGGGGATTTTTGTGTGTCTTCTCAGCTGCATCAGTAATGAGCATGGTAATCAACAGGGAAGTGACTTGTGCTACAAAGAGACCTACAGAGTAGATGCAGTGCTGCACAGGAAAGAAAAAACTTCATAGCTCTTGTTTCTTTAAATCTTAAACATTTTTGCTATTTTTCCCCAGTCTGATTCCTAGAATGGAGCTGGTGCCTTATTTTATGGGCCAGGACATGGCCAAGGTACTACAGAAGTGTGCAGCCAGCTGGATCTCTGGGAGGGTCCTGCTCTGATCAGAGATGTCATGTGGGGCTTTTATCATTTCTTTGTCTGACATTGTAGCTTTAGATTTAGGCTTAGTGGTGTTAGATAGTTCACAGAATCACCGAATGTCCTGAGCTGGAAGGACCCACAAGAACTATCCAGTCCAAACCCTGGCCCTGCACAGACACCCCAACAATCCCACCCTGTGCCCCAGAGGATCATCCAAACCCTCCTGGAGCTCTGGCAGCCTTGGGGCCGTGCCCACTGCCCTGGGGAGCCTGGTCAGTGCCCACCACCCTCTGGGGGAAGAACCTTTTCCTAATAAAAGCAGTTTTTGGGGTGGCCCTTTGGTTTCTCATGGGGCCCATTGAGCTGCCTCTGCCCTCCAGTCCCTGCCTGTGCTGGCCCTGCCTCTCACTGCTGTTTCCTCTGCCATTGCAGGTGTGGTGGTGGCAGCTGCTGTCGCAGTCCTTGCATCCATCTTCTCTTTCAACTACTTCAGTGACTGAACTCCAGCCCTCGGAGCTCCTTGCAAGTGTTGCCCATTTTCAAGATGGAAACGGCTGGGTTAATGTATTAGTAATTAATTGTTGCCTGAATATCCCCAGGTAGATGTGCAATATCAATTGTAGGGCCAGCTACCTTCTTCCAGCACGCACTTAACGTATCAAGTAGAATTAGGCAGTTGCAGAGTCAAGTAGAAGGTGAATCAGGTTTACAAGAAACCAACCCTGTAGTTCCATACAAATGAATGATATTATTTTCTAGAAAGATCCCTTAAAACAAATATAGAACCTTCATTTTCTTCCCTTAATGCAAAAGTGCTGCTCCTGGTGTTTCTCAGGCTATGGGTAAGACTAGTGTAGTTACCTGGAATGACAATTCCTGCTTTAATTTGCCAAGAGAAACCTCATCTCATTAAAATTATTTGGGGGAGAATTAGAGTTAGTGAAGCCAACATTTCACCATGTGCATTATTTTAGATAATATTGGTTAACTAGCATAAAAGGTATACAAATAGCTTCTAGAAGTTTCAAGACTAACCAAGGCAGCCTGTAAATACCTGAGTTCAAGACCTGGAGAACTGAGAAATCACTAAAATGCACAGATCTGGTGAGATCTGTATACGCTGCTTTTTTACCCAGTGCCTCTTGGTGAGGATTTCTCTGTCCAGGTCCAATTCAATCATTGTTCTCTTGGAATTTTAACTATTTCAGCAACAGCTACACTTAGGCAGCCCTTGTGGCTTATCTGGTGGGTACATGGAAGTTGTCCAAATTATTGCTAATCAGGATTTTTAGGCTATAAACAGAAAGCTTTCCATTGTAAGATACTCTCCAGGGTACACTGGGTTATAATATATTTACTTGCCATGAGGAGAGTGGAAGGAGGGAAGAATTCTAGGAAGGTTAATAAAGATAATTTGTATGTGAAGTGTGTTTACTTGGACCTGAACTACAACAGAAAAGAATTCCAGATTTTAGGGCATTTTAATACCACTGCAAATTTTTTGTTTCATTTTGTTTCAAGCCGCTGGGACTCAAATAAAAAATAAACACTGTGCTTCTAAAGCATAATCAAGGATGTACTGGGATACTTTTATTAAAGGCAACTGTGAGAAAGGTGTCTTAACTGCTGTTGCCTCATCTGTGTATTCTGTTTTTACATGTTTGGAAAAAAGAGCTTCTTTTAGTACTGTAAGTCTACTTTGAAACGCAGTGTTGACCTTTTGTGCTCAGTATTGCTCAAGTAGGGCCTCCTGGAGGAAGGTGAGTGTTGTAATGGGAGCACTGGGTTCAGGTCTGTGGGGTTTATAATTGCATTTTATCTGTGCCAGTGGGTGGAATCCAAAGGAAGATGGCATCATGCACAGCAGTTCATCCAGGGGAGGCTAAGGGTTATCCAGAAAATGGGCTTGATTTGGTAACATGCTTCAAAATATGGTGGCTTTAAAAATTGCTCCGCTGAAGTGCCTGTTAGAGGGAGGAGCAGGGGCACAATGGAAAGAAAAGAGTTTGTCTTTTGTCTCTTCTTTGGGGAGGGGTAGGGTGTGGAGGTAAAACACAAGATTTTTGAGGTAAAATACAAAATGGTTATTCTGTAGTTGCCTGTTACACAAAACTCAGCCATGAAAGTGAAGTGCAGCATCTGAGATGTTCAGTATCTGACACCAGCGAAGAAAACAGTCATGGAACAGTCTCCCTGCGGTTCTTTTTACACCACATTAAAGCTTGTTAGGCTGTGTTATCCCATGGCCCCCTTGCAAAGAACTCTTTCTCCCCACCCCTGCAGCCTTACTCAGTGTTTAGTAAACAATCATTTTCTTTATGGTGTTACTACAGATGGTCAGATTAATCCTTCAGCTGATAAGTAAAGAGGTCTGAAGGATCTATGGGAGTCTAGTTTTCCAGTTTGAGGTTGGAAGAAGGCAAAGAAATTGCTTTTGATGAGACTTCCGCTTTCATACAAGAATACATGCAATAAGAAATTAATTTAACCCTGTCAAAGTAAAAATGAGTAATTTGACTTGTACCTACAGATTGAGCCTTCCAGTCATCCTGCCATGAGGAAACTGGATGTGGAAGAAAGCAGGTTCTCACTTGTCTAAGAATTACAGGACTAACCAAGAGGGGATTTAATTTTCCCATCCTTTTTGTCCTGTTGGCCATTGAGAACGTAAGGAAATGAGGGCTTTAGGATAAGCAAAAACGTTTGTGTAAGAGAAAAGAAACCTTTTAAAAGTCTGTTCCTTGAACTACTGCATAGCTCAGGTTTCATCCAGGTTTATCCTTTTCCTGTGGCCTATATAATCCTCTGAACCTGTGAAAACTCCACTGTGACTGAACCTGAGCTTTGTTAACTTGTGTGCATGACTAGAAATCTATTTTAATTTTGATGGGTGAGAGTCCAGAGGAGTGGTTTGCACTGAAACACCTGAAAATCTGGCTCTCCTAAGCATAATTCTAAAACATGCTCTGGGTCAATGAGGTTTATGGTTCCTCACATCTGAGGGCAGCATTTGGGGTGATAACAGACAGGCTGTGAGAGTTTGACCCCAGCTGGCAACTGAGAACCACACAGGGCTCACTGGGGCAGGGGGAGTGGAACAGAGATAAAACCCATGGGTTGTGGTAAGAACAGTTTAATAATTGAAAGAAAGTAAAATATAATAATAGTAGTAGTGATAAAGGGAGACAATAAAAAGAGAGGAATACAGCCCAAGAAGACAGGTGATGCCCAACACAGTGGCTCACAACTCACTGACTGATGCCCAGCCCCAGCAGTGATCAGCCCCTCCTGGCCAGCTCGTCTCAGTTTGCGTACTGGGCATGACATTCCATGGTCTGGGATACCCCTCTGGCCAGTTGGGATGAGCTGTCCTGGCCGTGCTCCCTCCTGGAGTGCAGTTCCTCGGTGGGACACTGGGCAGTCCCTGCCTGGGGTAAGTCTCACTCAGCAGCAACTGGAACATCATTTGTTATCAACGCTGTTCTCACCCTGAATTCCAACCACGGCCCTGTGCCAGCTTCTGGGGAGAAAAATAACCATCCCAGCTGAAAGAAGCATGACTGAACCTACCAGAGACTTGGTCTTACTTTGCTCAACAGTGACACCAGCAATAATTAGTTCCCCCTCTCCTCCAGCAGCATATTTGGGGACACTCAGGGTCTCTGGGTGTGAGTCAAAAGAAGAGTAACCACAGCCCAGGGTAGCAGAGAGGCTGCTCCCAGCTGCTCCTTGAAGCATTTGCTGTTTGTTACTCAAAAACATTTGTACACTAATAAATGTTTAAGTCTTGCTTTTTGTTCTTTTTCAGGTTTTGTCTTTTTTCCCCCTGCAGAAACCTGGATAATTGCTGTGATCAGAGCTTTATTTGCAACTTAATTAGTCACGAGCTTTGTTGAGGCTTAGTGCCACATGTGTTTGCTTTTTCTTTGTATTTTGTTTTAAATTACAAGTGAAATGCAACCCTCCTTAAGTATGCTTAATCTGTCTCTTACATTGGAGTGTCAACTTCTTTCTTACAATAGCTATAGGTGCAGTTTCTGTGCTGGCATTGTTGGGTTTTCTGTTCTCAGCCTGGTTTTCAAAGAAGTAAAGTTTGTGTTAGGAGGCTGCTGATGTGCAGCCTTGTTGGCTTTTGAACCAAGCTGGATAAAAAGGGAAAGTTCTCCAGAATGTTAAAATCCCACAACTTACATGGAGATTTTCCGGTGTGTAGAGGACAGAAAATTTTCATGTGTCTTCTCTAAAACACATAATTGAAAAAGGCAAGAGAGAGATTGACCTGCTAATAATAACCAGGTAACTGGTTATTTTTGTGATGGACAGAAGTAATTCAATATTTTCTACATAACCTTTATAGGATCATCAGATTTTCATGATGCTGAGTGGATCTGCCAAGGGTAGATTTGCAAATATTCTGAGCACTGCTCCAAGGAAAAAGTTTTATTTCACCTGGATTTCCCTCAGAAAGACTTATGACACTCTCACTCAGCAATTTACAGCATGGAAATTATAACATTTTGGGAACATGCTATTTGAATTCTTGGTGGAATAAAGCCCTGAATTGTTTTACAGGGTAAAGAAGATTGTACAAGAGATGATAGAGGAACTTCATTCGTTAGCTTAGTGTACATGAGGTGAGGTTTCTAGAGCTCTGTTCAAATCTTCTGTGGCAAAACAATATTAAAAGTAGAAAATCTAGCATTTTGATAGTTGATAAAAATGAAGAACAAGAAAAGAAATAGTCCTTAGCCTTTTGATAATCTCAAATGTTATCAAAACTGTGCTGTTAAGATCAAGAGTAAGTTACAGATACTTGTGCCCTCAGAATGCAGTTCAGCATTGCCAGCATGCAAAAGTCATGAAACTGTGTCCAATGTTTTGTTGCGTTCTGTCAGAACTGGAGGAGGTGGAGGTTTTTAGACTCAGAGAGGAAGGTTTATAGTGAGTTTCCCTGTGTCTTCCTCTCAAACAGATTGTTAAACTCTAGTTCTCAGCATGAAACTTTGAGTTTAGTAGCTCTAGTGAGTTCTTACTAATGTTTCACGGGTTTTAAGGCTAAGGTTATGTACTACCAATACATTTCACACTTCCAGTGGCAGGTCTTCAGAGCTGTTAAGCTTTATTCAGAGTTATTACATAAGCACGATATACTTTTTCAGAGACTGCAGACATTTTAAACATTGCTGCTTAATAGATGGAACACGGAGGAACTGAAGTGAGCTGAGGCTGTGACTGTGTTTGTGAGAACAACACTTCTGTAGTGTTGTCACAGAAGAGACAACAGGAAGGGTGAGCGACTTATACAAGCCCTGGACTACTCTCTTTTCATTAATATTGAATATTAAATGGGGAAGCATAAAATAATATCCTGGTTACCCAAGTTCTTTAGGAATGCAAGGACTTTGGGCTATTTGTCCTTAAAACTGCTTCTTCCTATCAAAGCTGGTGGAGGAGCCAGGATTTGTCATAGTCCAGGGCATGGACATGGCTTTTCGTGTGCACAAAGGGATGGATCAGTCTTGTCCCTGATGAAATGAAGGTCTTGTGCTTCTTTAATGTTTTTCACCTTAATTTCTCAAAGATGACAAGTGTTGTCTGCTGTTCCTCCTATTACTCATGGCTGGCATAGAAATAATTATGTACAGGACTGCCAGTTGTATACGTCTGAAGTAAAATTTGCATACTAACAGTTAAACAATTTTATATCTTTGTGTCTTACAAGTAAATTAGGGAAGACATCCTTCTCTTAGTGAGATGGGTGTTGCTGCCACCGATCTACACCTTACTGAGGAGGAAATGGAGACAGTGAGCACCGTGGCTCTAATTACTCAACATCCTGCTCATCCATGTTGCCATTCCCCAGTGCTGGCAGCTCCCTTTCAGGCAGCAGCCCATACTCATTTAGGAAAGCCTCCACATCCACAGCAAAGAACTCCTCATTGAACTGTTCAGAAACACTAATGAAATTGCTCAGCAGCTCCCCGGCCTTGTAGACCAGGAGGGAGGGCAGCACCTCGCTGGAGAAGCGATCTCCGGCGCCCGTGCTGGAGGCCCTGATCTTGCAGAACTTCACCGTGGGGTACTCGGTGGCCAGGCAGGTCAGGCTGCTGTTGAGGGCGTCGCAGCCCTTCACGCCGTCCTCGTAGATGTGCACGATCACCGTGGTGGTTTTGTGCTCCTTCTCCACGGCTTCCAGGAACTGCTCCCCGTCCTGCAGCTCGCACAGGTAGCCGAACTTGGGCCCGAAGCTGAGCCGCTGGTGCATGTCCTGCATGCAGCGCTTGCGGTACTGCTGGAGGCAGCTCTCGTCCTCCTGCGCGTCGTGGATCAGCTCGTACTCCTGCACGCTCATCTGGGGACGTGGGGAGAGCCTCGTGTTAGTGGGTGCTGTGGGACGGCAGGAGCCCGAGCTGTTGGCTGAGGAACAGCAAAGCTGAGCCGGGACAGCCGTCGTGGCTCTGGAAGAGCCAGGTGAACACCCTGCCCCAACACTTCCACGTCAGCTCGAGAGTATTGGAGGCAGTTGCCACATCGGACAAAAACCTCTGGATCTTCCAGAGTCGGTAGGAATTTTGCCACTGACTGAGTGGGCTTGGAGTTTAACTCCTGGGTTTTGGGGGATTTCAGACCTGGGAAATGGGTGATGTTCAGGCTCAGAGCTCTATCCTGACTAATAGGTTTTGAAACGTGGTAAGTTTTCCATTGCTTTAACCAAGGATGGAGCATTGTGGCACAGGGAGGAAAGGTCAGACTGGGCTGTGAGAGGTGGCTGTGAAATACACTGCTGGTTTGCCTGGAGTCAGACTTTGCTTGAGAGAGAACTGTATAGACAGAGTTACAGAAGTGTTCAGGTTGGAGCAGCCCTGTAAGACCATGGATTGCAACCATTGACCCAGCACTGCCGCTCCCCCACTAACCCATGTCCCCAAGCACCACATCCCCATTAGTGTGGACACTTCCAGGACTGCTGACTCCACCAGTTCCCTGGACAGCCTGTTCCAATGCCTGACAACCCTTTTGGTGGAGAAATTTTTCCCTAATGTCCAATCTAAACCTCCCCTGTCCCAGCCTGAGGCCGTTCCCTCTCCTCCTGTCCCTTTTCCCTGGGAGCAGAGCCCGATCCCCCCCAGCTCCCCACTCCTCTCAGGGAACTGCAGAGCCAGAAGGTCCCCCCTGAGCCTCCTTTTCTCCAGGCTGAGCCCCCCCAGCTCCCTCAGCTGCTCCTGCTGCTCCAGCCCCTTCCCCAGCTCCGTTGGTTTGCAGGTGTGTTTGTTCTCTCTGTGTTGTGAGAGCTCTGCTGAGTTACACAAAATTGAGTCTGGCAAATTCAGGATTCTCTGGCTTGTAACTGGTATGTTTTACACAGAATCAAAATTAATTTATTTTGCTCTACTTACCTTACGGCAGAATCTCTCTCTGGTGTCTTTATCATCTCTACTGAAGGACCTGTGTGGTGAGGACATTTGTCTGAGCATTTCTTTCTTGCTCAGGGGTAAGGAGTCTCCATCTTCACTTTCTAATTTAAACTTCCTCCAGTCATTGATCACACCTTTGGGCCCTAAGAGAGATGAAGCTGGATGAGAAACTGGCTGCAACAAGGAGCTTCTTGAGAAGGTTCTGCTCTTTGCTGGTTTGTCCTGTGCCTCGGTTTATCTGTCCATCCCTCGTCCTTCCACAGTGCTCTCCAGGAGTGCTGAGAACCAGATCTTTGGGACCAGTGTGTCCCAAAAAGAAAGGCTTTTCCTAACCGGGGTCACTCTGGGGGTCTGGTTCCTATGAGGAGTCTGTGAAAGGCTTTTGGTGAGTAGGTGAGTAGTTAACAAGCATGAGGATGTTTAAACCTGGTAAAACTGCCATGTTGGCCAAAGCTGTGTTTCACAGAAGTGCATTTGCTTGTCTCTATAGACAGTGCATTCATATAAAAAATAGTAGAAGGACTCACAGTAAAATTAATAATACAGGACACTGAGATATTTTTATTTCAGCCCATGCCTGTTCCACTGGAAGAATAACCTGGATTTATACAATAATCTTAGCTAACAGCAGCAAGGCTGGTTGGGAAAGAGCCCCAAGAGCTCCAAGGAAAAGGAGCTCTCGGGGCACAGGCAGGGAATTGTCATCTCATTGCCTGATGGTGGGGTGGGAGGACGTGGTCCTTGTGTGTGGAGCTGAACACAGTGTCAGTACTCTTAAAAATCCTGGGGATCGAGTGCTGCATTAAAACAAATGATGATTTTGAGCAGGGCCTCTTTTAAGGCTTCTAAATGCCATGCTGTGTTTGCCAAGAGGACTTAAAGGTTTGTTTTTAGCTCTGAGTGTTCCTTCTGTAGAAGGAAAAAACAATTTTGCCTTTATAGCAAAACCTTCCCACCTAATTCTAGCATGGGAGAGTGGGTTTTGCTGCTGTTTGGTTTTCTTCTGCCCTCCCCAGAAGAAGGCAGGCCACCCTTCATGACTGAAGCCCTACAGCAGCAAGGGCTGCATTGCTCTTGGTGGCTTTCTCAGGTGTCTCCTGTGTTTGCTGTTTGCCTGGGGCATGAGGGGGACTGGCACAAAGATCAGGTTGGTGTTCCCTCTTTTGGTACCCCAAAATACATTCTTATTGCCTTTGGAACCTGCGCTTCTGTTCAAGGGGTTTGCTGAATCTACTGGAATTCTGGGCTTCCCCAGTGAACATGGACAGTTTAGCTAATTTATAGGGGGGGAAAAAAAAAGGCAGTTTCCAGTTTCCTTGCCTGTGTGTGTTGCCTGTCCTTCAAAGTCTTCTTCCAAGCTGGTGTTGGCATTTTCTTCCATTTCCCTAGCTGGAGTAGGAGATGCTGCAAGTTCCAAAGGGAGGACAGTTAATAACAGGATGGAAAAGGGGTAAGCAGGTACAGCACAGGGTGGAATTTCCTGCAGTGGGTATCAGTGAAGATCAAAACACACATGATAATTATAGAGCTTGTTATAGTTCCATAGAAAGCAATCAGGATATATGTCAGTGTCCTTAAAACATGTCTGGCCAGATTCTCACTGCAGGTACCCAGGTGAGGGTTCCTTCACTGAACTCTTCCTTCCCAGTCATTGGAGAACGTCTGGATCATGGTGGGAAATGGTGGGTGTGAAACTCCCTGCAATGGGAACAGGCTACTGAGCATTTTCTTTTTCTTTTTTAAAGTCCCCCTCGGAATTCAGGAACCTACTCATTTTCCAAGTGCTCTAAGTATCTATTTTTCAAGGTTGCCTGAACTGCTCATTTCACATACAGCAGATGAAGTCAAGCATTTGAACATGTTGGGCAAGAGATCTCTGAACATCCTGGAGATGGTTGGGCCATGTTTGTTGCAAAACAGCAGAAATTATGGGGGTTATAAATCAAAATCACTTTCTTGTTCCACCCATTCTATAAACCAGGCAACCCAAGGAGCCAGGTGGCAATCCCAGGGCACCGTGGCAGAGCAACACCCTTTTTATCCTTTAGGTGGAGTTTTTGAAGCAAAACCACTGTTTCCTGAGTATTCCCACCCAGGAGATGATCGCAGCTGGGTGGTGCCAGAGCATTACAGAGCACCAAGGAGCCTTAAGGCAGGTGATTTAAGTGCTCCCGTTTAGTCCAGAGTGGGTTTAGCTGTTGATATGCTAAGTTAAGCTTTGTTTGACTTCACAGTAAACCCCATCTTTAGGCTCAGACGTTCTCATGCCATGAATGCCTTATTTGAAAGTGCTGGGGTGTTAGCCTGGAGTGATGTGCTGGTGTATGTGCAGGAGGTGCACCTTCATTTTTCTATGCCAGCATCAAGGGATAACATGGAATAACAGCTGAGCAGGACACAAGGAACCCAAATCTTGTGTGTATTGGGACTAATGCTCATTAGTAAACATGCAGATAAGTTTTCCCATGTATATACCCATGGCAGGAAACCAAAACTTGTGGGAAACATTGCAAGTAACTTTGGAAGAAGAGCAGGTAGTGAATTAGACTTCTTAGTATAAATTCTGTAGGTTGATCTATAGATAGATTGTTGTCACTGTATATCCAGATTACCGGATCAATTGCCATTCCCTCAATTCTGAAATAGCAATCTGAAGGTAATCCCTTCTCACTAGGCAAAACTAAGAATCTTTTCCATGTCAGGGATGGACGGATAATGTGGATATGCCGGGTCAAAGCCTTCAGTCATTCCCATGGCTTACACAGAGACCCGCACAAAGCTCTTGTCTGCTGCTGCCGCCGCAGATTTTCCTTGTTCTGGGAGGAACATGAGGATTCTCTCTGTGCTTTGCTGTTTCAGAGCTGCTAGCCCTGAAGGGCACTAAAAATACAGAATATGAAACTCAGCCTGTTGCAGGCTCGAACCAGGAAACTTGCCCAGGCTTTTGGTGAAACATCTCTCTTCCCAGAGATGGCAGCGGATTGCCCAACAAATGAAAGCTCTCTGTAAAATTTATGTCACTGCCCCTATTTTGCCTACTAAGTTTGGAAAGGTTAAGTGAATCATAAGAGCACAAAAGGCTGTGTTTCACCACTCTCCTGCAGTGTAGCATGAGCCAACAACCCTGACCATGCACAGACTGGTAGCTGACCATGGACTGGCAGGGGGGAATTCCTAAAATCCAGGCTGTGTGGCTGAGTCAGGCGGTGAGCCAGGCGTGCCAAGCTCAGCACAGCAGGAAAGGGTTCTTTCTCATCCTTATCTGGGCCAGCCAAGCCAGGTGCTCCCCAGGTGGGCACCTGAGGATGCGGGCACAGGGACGTGCCAGGCTGAGCTGGGTCTCCTCCTCTCCAGCCCTTCCTTCCAAGGAAGCGCAGCGGAAGAAGGTGTGAGCTCTTGCGTGTTGTGTGTGGGCACAGCCACCTGGGCAGGGAACTCCCCCACATCCTCCTGAAGGCTTGAGGTGGAGTCCTTGCCTTGCTGGTTGGGTTTTTGTTTTGGTTTGGGTTTTTTTCTTTTTATGGGTGGTGAGGAGGCGTTATTTTATATGCTGGGCAAACAGCATTTTCCAGAGGAAAAATGGGCTTCCTAATAAACGGGGAGATATGGGTGCTGCCGGCTCTGGAGCTTGTTGTGCAAGTGCCTCGGGGAGGAAATGTCAGTGCGTGGTGCGGAGTCAGCACAGTGTGGTGTTGGGGCAGTCGGGGATGACCCAGCACCAGGTGTCCTAGACCCAAAGCTGCCACCTCCCTGGCTTACAGGTGAGCTGGAATGTGGTGTGCCAGGCAGTGGGCATGGATGGAGCCCTCCCCTGCGCCGCACGGCAGCTCTTGTAGAGCCCTGTGGAGCACCCACGGTGCTCACGTGGGTGCAGGTGGGACCTAATTAGTTGACTGTCTTTTAGACATCCCTTGAGGTCACCTGCCAGTACAGCGCCCTTGAAATGAGTCAGCCTGAGAGTGTCACCAGCACAGGGCTCAGGCAGACATCCACTGCAGGGGGTGGGGGGTTCGATAGGGATGGGCTTGTGTGTCAGAGAACCTCCACCCCTGGCCATTGCAAGCTCCTCTTAGAGACTCCTTACTGCTTTGCAGTTGGTTATTTTGGGTTTTTTTTCATGTAAATGTGCAGTCTCTAAATCCCAATAAATAACTTGCTCCAAGGTGAGAGCAGAGGACCCTGAGCTGAGTCAATCGGCAATGCAGGATGATGTGCAGTGATGGTAATGTGATAACTAATGTCATTAATTATGAGTTATTTCTGTCTCCTAGTTCTAAGGAAGCACCCACAGACTTCCAGGTATTCTACTTGCATTGTTACTGATCCCAAGCTTCCCCTCCACACCATTTTAAGAGCACACGACATTCCAGAGGAACAGCAGTCTCAGGGGAGGGGGGAATTGCTGATTTAGAAGATCTATTGTGTTTTCATTAGCTTTTGTCATTGGTTTCAGCAACTGAAAGTGGCTCCTGGAAAGTTCAAATGGGGAGAACAAATTTTCCTTATCAGGTCTGTGGCCCATCAGTGTATTAGGCCATATTTTGTCATGCATATGCAGACTTCACATATGCATTCCAAGAGACTAATCATTGGGTAGCTTCTTTACTTTCCTGTCTTTATGTGAGATTTTCTGAGGTAAGGAAGCAAAAATTACAATTTCTTCATGGAGGAGATTTGACACGTCTCTCTGTGCCACTAAGTCACTTCCTCAGCAGGAAAAAAGCCCAAAACCAAAGGATACACCTGATGCTGCATTTAATTCCTATGAGCTTTGGAGCTGTTGCAGCTCAGGACGAGCAATTCCTGCTACTGCTGCTCATCCTTCTGGTGTAATTAAACTGGCGGGACCAGCCTTACTAGAGGGGAGAAATAACCATTTAATGGGGGGTTTCCTTTTATCCAGTATGAAGGAAGCCTTTCTGCTTAGTAACAAAGCACCGAGTCCCAGGATGGTTTGGGTGGGAAGGGACCTCAAAGCCCATCCAGTCCCACCCCTGCCATGGGCAGGGACACCTTCCACTAGCCCAGGTGGCTCCAAACCCCATCCAACCTGACCTTGGACATTTCCAGGGATCCAGGGGCATAATTTTGTGCCTTTGGTCTCCACAGAGAGTTTTCCATTTACCCAAAATTAAAATGTTATTGATTTTTTTATTTATTTTTTTACTTTTTTCTCTTACACGTATTGAATTTCTGAGGTAGCTCAGGAAGAAATCACTGGAGTTGTGTACTTGTAATGAAGTCTTATTTAATCCTTGTAATAGATTGCAGCTGTAAATACAAAACTAGTGTATTCTAGTTACAAATTATCGTTGCAGATGGAAATTAAAAAAAAAATAAATCTCTAAACAAACTGTAAAAGGCAAGATGCATTCTGCAAAGGACAAAGCTTGGTTCCAAAATAAGAGGTTTTGCTACTAGTCCAAAAAGTAAACATGAGAAATACTTTTCTTAAAATATAAACAGTTCTAAGCACAAAGTTGCTGCTTTCCAGATGTGCAAATTCCACAAAAAATGCTGTTCTGTGTCTGGGTTCAGGCTGGAAATCAGCAGTGAATCCCCAGGACACTGGGAAGATGGGAAGTAGGAGATTTTGGGGACCAGTGGGAGAGGATGAGAAGTAAAGGATGTTTGTCAGCGAGATGTTGCATGTTTCTGTTCTGAGCTCCTTGTGGGTGGTCAGTCAGGGAGCACATGAGCCCCAGGTGTCCCCCTGGCTCTTGGGAAGTGTCTGAATTTTAGCAGCGTTTCCTTCTCCCCAGGGACTAATTTGCCCATTTTCAGGACTCCCCTCCTGATGTTCCTGTCCCCTCTCTCAAATGGTGGTGGCCACCAGATGTGCCTTGTTGAGCGAACAAGCCCAGAGAAGGAGCAGCCACAGGTTGAAACATTCACCACGCTGAAATTTGAGGGGGATCAGGTAAAACACCCCAAAAGTGGGGAAGGCAGTGGAATGGAGCGAGTCTCTCCCGGGCAGGGTCAGTGCCCTTCTGTGCTCGCAGCAGGGACAGATTTCCAAGAACCCCTGCTCATGGCTGCCCTGAGGTGTGCAAGAGGCATTAACACCCTGCATAAGCGAGGTCAGGGGCTGGGCTGGGCATTCAGCCCCCTCGCCAAAGCCATAATCACCTTTAGTCTCTGCTCTGGCTGCCGGGCCCCTCGGCAGGGAGAGGGAAACACGGAGCACCTGCGGCTCCATCAGAACCGGGGCAGGCAGGTCCCCTACCTGGAGGGACCTAAATACAGGTTTAAGGGTCACAGTCACCTGCTCTGCCCGCTCACCCCAGCGTTGTGTCACCCCGGTGTGCAAAGACAGGCTCGTTGCATGGAAAAGGGGAAATTTCTCCTGTTACCTAAAGGAAAACCGTGGTGTGCGGTGTACTGGTTAGGTCACTGTGTTTGGGGGGAAAAACAGGATTTCAAAACTCTGGGATGGGACTTTAGTTGTAAGGGAAGAGGTCATATGGTGGGAATAAAACATAAAGCAGGCTGGGCTGACGTAGAAAGCTGCCAGCTCCTCTGCACGTCACTGGCGCTGATGAGAGGGTTATGGGATCGGATTATTCCCTCTATCCGCTTTAGAAGAGTTATGCTGTTCTTTATTTGTGAGGTGGAAACATTTTAAATAGATGAGTCCAATGTTTCGTTTATCCTTAAGGCTTTGCCAATTAGGAAATTCCTTATGTGACTACCCCTGGCTTCAGCGTTGTGCTGGGTTTAAAATCATAGGATTAAAAACATAGCCCTTTCTCTCCCTCTCTCTTTTAGTCTTTCGGAATTTAGCCTGTAATTATGCACCAGGAATTATTCATCTTTTCTGGATTGCACATTTATTTCTGGATGTCACTCCAAAACAGGAAATTAGCTCAATGTCTTTCACATCAATCAATGACAGGACAACGAGGAATGGCTTCCAACTGAGAGAGGGGAGGTTTGGATTAGGGATTAGGGAGAAATCCTTCCCTGGGAGGGTGGGCAGGCCCTGGCACAGGGTGCCCAGGGAAGCTGTGGCTGCCCCTGGATCCCTGGAAGTGTCCAAGGCCAGGTTGGACGGGGCTTGGAGCAACCTGGGCTGGTGGAAGGTGTCCCTGCCCATGGCAGGGGGTGCAACAAGATTATCTTTAAGGTCCCTCCCAACCCAAACCACTCCATGATTTTCTGATTCACTTCTACCAGAGTACCCCTGTTTTTTGCCTGGAATAGCAAAATGTAGATATTTTAGATCGGGACTTGTTCTGTTATTTCAGGAAAAAAATATTTCTTGACATTAATAATGTCAAATTTCTATTAGCATTAACAAAGTTTTGTTTATTTGAAAAAGCTTTAATTTTGGTGAACACCTTTTGAACCTGGGAATTCAAATTTTTGCAGCGTGCTGCAGATTGGTTGGAGCATTTACATAGGTCTTACTATTGTGATGAATTAATCCTTTCTGTAATTCTCATTCTGTCAGGAAATCTATTATTCACTAATGTCATCTTTACCAAAACGTGGCTGTCCCAGGTGGGCTGGAAGAGGAGGATGGCTGGATACTGAGTAAATGGCTATTTGAAGGGAGAGCAGAACAGCCAACGTTTTCAAATGCAGATTATTTAAGGGCACGAACCTCAATCCATGTTTAACCTCAATGCCTGGCCCCATTTGCCAGCTGGGCTGAACATTTCACCAGAGCATTCTCAAAGTCTGGACAGAGCTCTCACTTGATGTTTAAGTTTGTGTTTCTTTCTGAACCCCAAGTGAGCATTGCTAAAGTTGACATGCCCTTCAGAGCTGGAGCTTATTGCTGTCCTTAGCCAAGTCATGGTGAATGGCAAGAGCCCAGGGCAGAGATTTGACATATTTTTTCCCCAGGCTCAACAGACAGTTTGGAATGTGTATAATCCCTAAATTTGTCAAAAATCACTTGTGTCAGAGCTGTGACTGTAGCAGTGACTGGAGACAGGTGTTTGGAGAGGTTGATGGCCAGTGTTTTATGGAAAAGAGAGGAATCTTGATTTTTTGTGAGGTTAATTAAAGATCTAGATGTAGTACTGCCTTGTATGGACTTTAAACAGGTTCTTGCAGTTCCTTTCCATCAAAAGATAAAAGGTGGGGCAGGGCTGGGAGGAATCAAAACTTCTGAAGGTCGAAGAGCATCCAGTGTCTGGGGGAGGGTTTGACCAAGAATGTCTTGTAAAGTTCTGGATATGCAAAAAATTGCTCACAGAAAAGAGTTTTGGCTCAGAAATTATAATATTTAATTCTGGTGTGGGTTGTGTGTGTGGAGGGGCTCGCTGGGGGTTTTGTTTGTTTCTTTCTTTAGCTTTGTTGAAGGTTTTTTCAAATGTATATTCAGAACTGTGAAGTAAATCAGTAGGAGGTCCTGCTTTTGCTTTCTTTCATGTTTACACTTTGCCATCATTACTTGCAAGAGGCAGGCTTGGCCCAGCCAACAAGTCTCCTCTAGTGCAGGGTCTAAACAGTCTTCACCTCAAATTTGGGAGCTAAGCAATTTAAAAAAGGGTAATATGGTTCTCAACAGCTTTCATATTCATGTGTCCCTCATTCCTGGCTCTCTCTGAGCACTGACATGCATCCTCTGAGGTGTGGGAGGATCTCATTTGCTGCTTTCCCGTAATTTCAAAAGTTAGATTATCTTCTAGTTCTGACCCTCTGTCATGGAATTGTACCGTTCTCTGCAGCTGGGCCCCCTCACCCTGGCTGCACATCCCTGTGGGAAAGGAAAGGACTGCAGCATCTAATGCTTTGGGCACTGGGAAATACTCTTGCCCAGGAGTATTTATTAACTTTTTGGAACTTAATTACATTTACGTATGTCTTGTGGTGATGGCTCAGGTGTAAGGTCACAACAGAAGTGCTGTGGTAAGGAGGTGTCTCCTTGGGTGGTCAGGCACTGGAAGGGGCTGCCCAGGGCAGGGGTGGATCCCCATCCCTTGAGGGATTTAAAAGCCATGAGGATGTGGCACCTGGGGACATGGGTCAGTGGGAGCCTTGGCAGTGCTGGGGACGGTTGGACTCCATGATTTCAGAGGGTTTTTCTAGCCTAAATTCTGTTATTCAGCTTGTGCTCTCCAGAATTCCCACTGTCTCCCAGTCTGCTGGACTGGCAGGGCTGGCTTGTGACTGCCAGGTGCTTCTCCTTCCTCCATCCCTTATTTATCTCTCTGGTCAAGCATCCTAAGGCTCTGCCAAGTTCATCTCCATGTCTTAGAAGAGCTGGTGATTGATTTCCCTATTTATCTTAATTGGGAAGATCCAGGTGTCAAAGTGGCGTATCTGTATTTGTCCAAAGGCACGGAGATGCTGCCAGGAGGATGCTGGCAGGCTGGAGTTGGGTTCAGTGCAGCCAAAAGGCAAGAAGAAGTTTCCTCTGGTGGAATGTAAAGTTGTCAGCAGCTGGATGTCCTTTTACTTTCCTTGTTTTCACTTGACCATTTACCAAAGAATGCAGTTATAGTGTAATTGATTAAATGATGGATGCCCAGGTCCTGCTCCAACCAGCTGCAGCTTCCCAGTGGGAAGTGCTGCAGGGTTCCTGGCTTGCAGTGTCAGAAGTAATGGCATCTCCACTGAATGACCCAGACATCCCTGTGGCAGCTGCAACTGTGTAAAGGAAAAGTGACAGTGGGAATGTGCTCCTCCTGTCACCTTCACTGACCAGAAGACGAAAGCCAAAGCACACAGGGCTGGGTGGGCACCGAAATCCCTGGAGCAGGTCTGTGGCTTCCTCCTGTCACAGGATCACAGGCTGGTTGGGGATGGAGGGGCCTCTGGAGACCATCCAGTCCAACCTCCTTCTAGAGAGGACGGATCACATCCAGGGGGGTTTGAAATGTCCAGAGGAGGAGACTGCACAGTCTCTCTGGGCACCCTGTTCCAGTGCTCAGTCACCCCCAACAGGGAAGAAGTTTATCCCTTTCCTGCAGAGATCTTTTACATCACTTATGCCATTCCAGAGGCTTCCTGGTCTTTTTTGGATCCTGTGATTGACTCCCAATTATAAATGGTGGACCTTCACCAGCTAATCTGTAAATATCTTTAGAAATGCCTCGTAAAACTGAATAAAATATGAAATGTCTGTTCTTGCTTCCTTTGCAGACCCAAACAAAGCAAGCTGGGGTTGCAGTTATGCAGCAACTAAGGCACATACACAAGTTTCTCTGAACTAACTAAATAAATGTCATGCTTTGGAGCAAAGGCTGATGGCTCAAACACACGTGTCCCCTGCCCTGCTCCAGGACACGGCTCAGATAAAGAGCAGAGCAAGTCCTTTCCCTGGGACTTGCTTTGATTCATGTAGGAACTGGAGCACAGATGCAGGGCCAGCTCTTCTGTGTCCACGTCCTTGTTTCTAAGACTTCTTTACAGGGACTGCCATGGCTCTATCCTAAAATTAATTCCAAATATTTTAGCCTTCCCCATGCTCCAGCTGTAGTTGGATCATCTACTAAGAATCCATCTGACAGTGATCTGTTCTTGGAGGCTTCTCCATTCCCTGAGCACGAGAGCATCAGCAGCCAAGGGCTTGTTGGAACAGGCAGGAGGAAGGACGGGAAGCTTCGTCTCGAGGGAGAGGAAGGGAAAGGGAAAACGAAGGGAACAAAATGATCTGGTGGGGAAGGATCTTGCTGCAAACACCTCTGATTCATCTCCCCCCCTTGGTGTGTGCCCGGCAGCAGGGCACAGCACTGCAGTGCCAGTGTACCTCCCAGGGATGGAATCTGGGGCAGTTCCCATCACCTGCGTGCTGGGAAGGCTCCTGGGAAACCTGAGCAACACCAGTATCAGTGATACTGCTGTGCTGGGCGTGGGCAGAGCCTTCCCTTTCTCCCTGGGACAGTCTGAAGGGTAGATGCAAAATACACTGCACAGTGGAGTGAACACAATGGGCAAGGAGCAGGAAGGGCCTGAGCTCGATGCTCCTTGTGCTGCAGAACTTGGGGACCCAGAGCAGCCCCCTCACTGCCCCTGCCCCTGCCCTGGGGACAGGAGCCTCATCCTGACCCCTTCTGTTTGCAGCAGGTGGCCAGGGGATCCAGAGGAGCCAGAACATGAGATATGAAGGTGTCCCAATGGTGGTTTTTCTCCTGCCTCCGCCTTTGCTTGTGGAGCCAGGTGTACCACGTGGCTGAGCCCGAGCGGGGCTGCAGCAGGCAGGGAAGAGATGGGGTGCAGCTCTGTGCCTTGTGCTGCGCCTGGGACAGCAGGGGGATTCGGGGAGCATCGCAAGGAAGGAAATCTAATTTCTCTAGGACTTCTTTTTTCCTAATTATTTTGGCATTTAAAAACTTTGTGCTGTGGTGTCAGCACTTGAAGAGGTTCTTTTCGTGGGTTTCTCAGCGCTGAAGGATAAGATGTGAAGGCAGTGAGAGCGCTCCCTCTCCCTTTGGGAGGATCAGGCTCAGATACCAAACCAGGGACTATCACAAATCAGAGAAAAAACTCGCTATTTCAGATTGCCATTATGTCAGATTTACATGACAAATTAGTGTCACAGCATTAGCTGTCCCAATGGAACTGTTCAACTGTGAATCAGTTTGTAAGAGCCTCATTTCTTTATGTGTTCCAACAAGCTCTCTTAAAAAAACCCAGATCATAATCCATTTAATTATTTAACAGTTGATAAGCACTAGGTTGAGCTGTCTGACAACAACACCATATTAATCCCTTTGTTTTAAATATTGTAGGAAAATCCTGAGTGATATTCATACTCATATTAAACAGAAGAGCATAATCAAATTTTAAATGTTCTGAAATGACTGCTAGTGTGTTTTTAATAAATAGCCACATTCTGAAATGAATTAAGCCACAGAATGGGCTGAGTTAGAAGGGGCATTAAAATCACCTTGTTCCCATGGGCAGGGACACCTTCCATTGACTCATCCGAGCAAGACCTGAACAAATACATCCAAGTGTGCTGTTTACCACAGGTCATGGCTTACAGGACAACTTGGTCCAGTGGCCTCAAACCCTTTTTTTGGTGAGCTACACAACTCAACTGATCTTGAGAGGATGCAGGCATGGCTAAAGGGGACCAAGATTTGCTTTCCTTGAGAGCAATGGTCTCCTGGAAGTCACCTGGAGGTGGCTGTGGTGTGGGTGCTGAGGAAGTCCCCAAGGGCTGAAGGTTGTAGGTTTAGACCTTGGACAGTCCATGTCTGGCTTGTTTCCTTATCTCACAGAGCATGACTTCTCCTAACTCTTTCTGAGGGTTTACTTCATCCTGTTTGGCTTAAGGCTTAGCCAGGTTATTTTCAGCTGGGCTGTGTTTTCAGATGAGCCTCTTGCCTGTGTCCAAATGTGGCATGCCACAAAATAAACCCAGGCAGCATCCAGCAGGGAAGGGGCAAAGGTGAGCAGCTGCCAACTGCTGCCTCCTGGGGTCTCTTCCCAGGAAAGAATTGAGGTCTCCCCATGACCAGTTGTGTGCCCACAGGACCCACCACTGGGCTGGTGGCCAACAGCACCTCTGGGCTTGGGCTGAACTTAAAATTGCCAGTGAAGGTGCTTCATTCAGATGAGGTCCAGGGCTTTACCTCCTAACATCCTGTAAAACAGCCTCCATTTCCTTCATTTCTGATCTTCCAGGGACTTCCCTAAGGGATCTCTGGGAGAAGGAATTGCTGTACTGTTGGTGCTTTGAGTCCAGACAGCATCCCTGCTGGGTATCTTTGGGTTCTGCTGGAGGCAGCTGTTTAATGGGATTCCAGCAGGTAGGAAGGACAGGACTCAGCACCCCAATTATTTGATGCTCTGTGTTGAAGGGCCAAGCCTTTATTATAACACGCTTTCTTCTCAAATTGAGAGAAAGGTTTTAATTCCATGAGAAGTAACTCTCTGTAAGATATTGCACAAATGGGATAATTCAGGAATACTTTAATTCACATGTCATATTATGAATGACTTTGCTGAAATGGCAAGGATATGCAAATAGAAACAAATGTAATCTCCAGATGCCATTTGAATTCATTACTTGAGTGTTTTTAAAACAAATATACCGCTTTTGTGGAAGTTCAGCTCTCTCTGCAGGAATCACCACTCCTGCCATCCCTCCCTCTGACAGAATGCAGGGAGAAAACTATTTGCTCACTGCAATTTCTTGCATTTTCCTTCCTTCTATTCTATTATCTGTGACTGTTAGAGTGGAAAAGCTTCTGGGTCATCAAAAAGAGTCTCTTGTTTTGGCAGGCAAATATATGGAGCTATTTTTCAGGCTCATCATATTTCCTCTACTTGTCATCGCCCTCAGCTTCCATGTCTGCCCATAACAAAAATTCTAGTGAAGAAGGGAAATGTTTTCTTTCAGCTTGAAAAAAAAAAAAAGAATTATTGCAAGAGGGGACATGAATTTACCAAGTCCTTCACTTGAAATATATGGAAAGGATTTTTTTTAGTTTTGTTGCTATTTTTTCTTTTACCTGGAAAGTGCTATTGGCCCAATTCTGGCCAGCTCTGCTCGACCTGGTGTTGGGTAGACCCCATTTCTCACTTTCACGTTGTGTTCTCCTGCTCATAGTTCTGTGATATCTCCCTTCCAGTGAGCAGCAGAATAAGGATTGCTCTGGATTTGGACACGGACTGTGAAAGTGGCTCCTCAGCTTTCCCTGGAACTCCATGGGTGCTGAGCATTAAAGGCAGAAGTTTTGGGGGACACTCTGCACAATATAACAATATATTGCTTAACAGCATGTTCCAGCTCATGTTTAAATCTGTGGGAAACCTTTCTGTGTATCTGGACTCAGGCTAAAGCTTTGGGAGTTCAGAATGAAGGGTACAATTCAGCCTCACTGTGGTTCACCACATGCCTTAGAATGAGCCTATGATGTAGTTCAAGATGGTGCAGCACCAAAAGCTGCTTACCAGCCTCTCCAGCTGAGTTCCCCATGTCCCTTTGCCACCCCAAAGAAACCAAACCTTGGAGACAAGCTGGTTTTCTTTCCTCTCCTTCCAGCCTGACTAAGAGGGCTGCACAGACTGCAGGCTTTCTGTCCACAGGGGATTTGTTATTCTGGTGTTAAACCACCATGTGAAAGTGGTTTAAGAAGACAATAGGGCTAAAAAAAGTGTGTGTGTGTAATTGAAGGATGAAGGGAGGACAGTCTAAGAGTGATGTAGATTTTTTCTTAGTTCTTGCACTTCTGCATTTAAGACTCTTCTGAAGATGCTCAGCTTGTGCATATGGTGAGAATTGCAGCCTCCTGTAATGCCTTACAAGCCCCTGAGCTGACTAATTCCTGTAATCCAGTCTAGTGCAATATTTGTTGAGAATTATTTCTGCACTGACTGCCTGGATCAGGCCCTTTTTCCTGAACTGATGCTCTCTTTGCTTTGGAGGGCTGCAAAGGGGCAGGAAATGCCCTTTAATGGGGTGATCCACCCAGGAAAAACCTTTGGAGCTGAGCTGAGGGTATGAACAGATGGGATAATGAGTGCTTGAAGGTATAAAATACCTGTAGGTTTTTTGCACATTGTAAATGAGGAGTAAGGGAACCCTGTGATGGCATTGGGATCCATTGCTACTGGAGATGAGTTCCCTTTATCACTGGGAACCAGTAGCTGCACATACTGGTGTACAGTAACCATCTCTACCTGTGTAACTTGCTCTTAAGTTGTATTATGATTGGTGATTATCTGTCATTCCCTAATGCATTTCCCCATGTTTTCAGCTGTGCTGTAATTATAATTGCTAGGGTTAGACATTAGTATTTATAAAAGAGATCAGCTTAAAATCCCATTCTGAAGCAGGATGAAGTGTTCACATGTAATTCCAGCAATCTGGTGCACATCAGCTGCAGAAGGGTGACTTATGCCGAAACTATTCCCTCCTGCCAAAACTATTCCAAGTACTGCCAGAAAACCTGTAAAGCCACAGATTGTGCAGATGAGTTTTGTTGTGTAACGGGGTGGAAGGAAGAATCCAAGGTGTAATTTTGCCCTGTGGTTTCTGGACCACTCAGACCTGTACAATTCCCAACAAGCTCACCTTCTGGGGATCTCAGTTGTACAAAGCCATCCCTCGGGGTCAAAAATGGGGAGGGTTCTGCATCTTTTTATGTAACACATAATTTATACCTTTAGTTACATACCTGTAACCTGCCTAGAACTAGTGCTGTCACACCAGCTACACAGGGAAATGTCTTGGTCATTATTCTTTCATCCCAATATTTATATTCACCACAACATTCTTTTGCAAGAAAACAATTCTTGCAAAACCAAGCTGAAATTAGATACCTGGATAAGAAGGATTCGTTCTAAAGTTGGCATTTATAGTTTCTTGCAGGCTCCAAAAGGGACCCAGACATGAAAATGTTCTGAAAATTATCCCAGAGATTTGAGCCCTTCCCTCTCCTGTCCCCAGTGTACCCAGTCCCATCCCAGCCCAGGCAGAAATGGAGGGTTTATATTCTCTTGCAGGTTCTTATCCAGTTTAGTATTCAAAGGTAGGTTACAAATGAGCAGAAATCCCATTTGGAATTAAAAAAATGACAAAATCAAATAGAGAGGGAGAGGATTCCATGCCAGGAATATAAGAGCTCTGTTAAATTAGATATAGGTGTCACTTCCAATAGGCTGGACACACACCATGAGCAGCTCAGAGGTCTGGTCTGTAATTTATTTCCCTTTCCCCCAGATGACTCCACTGGAGTGAAGCACCACTCACTACTCATGCTGGAGCAAAACCTGCACTCCTTTAAAGCACAAATAATGAGAGCTCTCACAGCTTGTTATTCTCAGCTTAATCAAAACCTCCTGCCACATTCACAACTGGAAAGCTGGCCCTAGTTTTTATCTGAGCAGCATCATTCCAGCCTGATGCCGAAGGTGAGGCTCTTCTGGGAGACCCTGCCAGTTAAATTTCTTTATTAGAACTTCTGATACACCACTGATACATCTGCAACACACCACAGTTTGTTCCCCTACTGGAATAAAACCTGAAAAGCAAAGGACATGCAAATCACTCTACCTGAGAGGTTCAGTGCTCAGCTCCGCTTTTCCCGATGTCCTTGGTGGTTTCCAGGAGAGGAGCTGGATTACAACTGAGCCCAGAGAGACCTGCTCTCACACTGACATCTCTCTGCAATGATGACCCTTGCAGAAATAGCTTTGGACAGGTAATAGGATTATCAGGAGGGAATTAGACAATTCTGCTCATTAGTTTGAGCCAATGAAGTTGCAGACTGGATAGAGGTTTAAAGGATTTAGTGCATACATATAATTGGGAAGGGAGGAAAACAAGTGAGCCTGAAGAAGAGCTACAGATGGCACCTGGTATTGCAGAGCCAGGTGTATTAAAGATGCTGAAGAAATACAGATGGATTACAGGCACAGAGTGAGAACCTGTTGCTGGATGCAGGAAAGCTGCCCTTGCAACCCTGATGGCCTTTTCAAGATTTCTGAACTATGAAGGGACTCCAGTTTATAAAGAGGATAAAACTATTCATGGAAATGCTGCTAATATTTAAATAAATCACCCAGTCTGACCTAGTTGCTCATTACTAAAAATGAAAAAATGGGGAGGGAGAATTTTATTCTATGGAAAACTATAAATTACTTGCGTGGCATGAGAAACATTCAATTCAGAGCAGTTTGAAATGGAAGACTTGTATTTAGACACTGCAGCTCTGGCTGTGACATGTGGTTGCAACCAAGAAGGTCATGGAATCAGAGAATCCCAGACTGGTTTCGGCTGGAAGGGACCTCAAAGCCCACCCAGTGCCACCCCCTCCCATGGGCAGGGACACCTTCCACTAGCCCAGGTTGCTCCAAGCCCTGTCCAACCTGGCCTTGGACACTTCCAGGCATCCAGGGGCAGCCACAGCTTTTCTGGGCACCCTGTGCCAGGGCGTGTCCACCTGCCCAGGGGAGGATTTCTTCCTGATATCCCATCTAAATCTCTTGTCTTTTAAAGACATTTCCTCATATCCTATCAATCCACATGTATTTTTGCACCAGAATCAGCACATTTGACACAGTTAAGGAAAGCATATAGAAGGAGAACATCCTACATAGGTGTAATGTGAGGGTTGCTGGCCCATGTGAAGAGTGAGGGAGACCTGCAGGGCACAAAAAGCATTTGGAGACTCGGCTCTGGAGGGGTTCTGGAGTGGCTGGGTGGGGGCTTGGGTTGTCAGAGCTTTTGTGTGATTTGTGGCCCATATTAGTGAAAAAGCAAAGAATGGCTCGCAGTCTCCCCCCAGTCCTGCTCTTATCCCCCTGCAGTGACCCTTGATAAAACTGAGGGCTCTCCAGAAAGTCCTCGTTAAGGCCAGCCTTCATTAAGCCTCATCCCCCTGATCTCAGAAAGGAAGACACAAGGAAGCCCCCTCCTTCTCACAGTGGAGGAGGATGGGGTTAGGGGACATTTACACAGACGGGATGTGACCAGGGCCATGCATTTGGGGTGCACCCTCAGGTGCTGAGGGAGCTGGTCTGTGTCACTGCAGGGCCACTGTCCTGAGCTCAGCACATCTGGACAGCTGTGTCCAGTCAGGGTCCCCAGTCCAGGACTGGTGTGGCTCCACTGGAGCGAGTCCAGTGAAGGGCCATGGAGATGATTAAGGGATTGAAACATCTGCTGGATGAAGAGAGGCTGAAAGAGCTGAGCGTGCTCAGCTTGGAGAGAAGGCTCAAGGGAGAGGGATCTCATCCATGGGTGTGAATATCCTACAGTGGGGTGGGGATAAAGGGGAGAGACTCAGACCTGAGCAGTGGTGCCTAATGACAGGACAAGAAGCACTGGGCATGGACTGAGACACACAACATTCCTATGAACAATAGAAAATGCTTTTTTTATCGTGGAGGTGGCTGAACAGCAGCAAAGGAGAAATCGGGGGCTTCTATCCTTGGAGATACTGAGACCCAGCTGGTCAGTCCTGGGCACCCTGCTCCAGACAGCCCTGCTTGAGAAGGGGGTTGGTCTTGAGTCATCTTCAGGCATTGTGTCCCAATTTAAAAAAAAAAAAAAATAAAAAAAAATCTTAATTTTGAGACACTGAAATGGCAATAGCTCCTTTTAAAATTAGGCATTCCACTTCAGTGACATTTCTCCCGACTTCTAGAATTTATGTAGACACTTACATACATTATTTCTTTGTTTGCCTGGTATTGTTTCCTGCTTGACCTAGTGGAAGGTGGCCCTGTCCATGGCAGGGAGCTGGAACTAGAGGAGCTTTAAGGTCCAAGCCAAACCATTCTATGTCTCTGTCTGCTAAGCCTGGCCTGAGCTATTCCCTGCCTGACATGCACCAGCTGCCAGAGATTTTAGGTGCTTCATTCCGTTCCCTCCTTATGAACCATTTAAATGTCTTTTATGAGATAGCTGTTAATTTTTAATGGCACATCCCATTAAACTGAGGAGCTCACTTAGCTCTGTTCCAAAGGGCAAACCAAGGAATTCCAGACCCTATGAAAAAATAATATCACTGTTTTCAGACACATCCTGGAGGCAGAATTCCATTCAACAGTGAAGTGGCTGATGGAGCTTTTCCAGAGCCCAACAGGAGGGTCACATGGGCAGAGGAAAGAGGGCAGGCAGGGAATTTCTGGATATAAACGTGGCAACTACCAACTCACCGAAGACAGAAGGTCACATCCCATTTGAGACGGCGTTGTATTGGAGTAGGATATTGAATGCCATTGTTTCTAACAGCTTAACCTTCTACTTTCTTCTGTTCTGTCCATTTTTACAGCTTCAGACTGTGAGACGTTCTCTGTGACAGCATTATTTTAGTGCAAGGCCTGGATAGGACTGAACTCCACCACCCCCCAGGCTCTCCCTACTGCCAAGTCACAGAACATAAAAAAACCATTAAAAATTCCCAGTATGCCTTGTGGAGGAAACCTTTTAAATTAGCATGGCCAAAAAGCTTTGTCAGGCATAAAAATGCCATTTTGAAGCAATTTTGTCTTCTGTAACTGGTAAATTCTGTAAATTCTCTTAAATTTTTAGGTTTTTCCCTGGTTTTCCTTCTTTTTTTTTTTTTTTTTAAATTTTTTTAAAAGTATTTTTCTTTCCTCCTTACTTTCCATGAGATATCCCTTCTACAGCTCTAGGTTAAAACATGCCCTTCCTGCCTTTAATTTAAATTCCATTTCCTCTTCTATCAAACTGTAGCATATGAGCCACAATTGCAGAAAAATATCTCTGTAAAAAGCTGATTACTGGTGTTATTTCATGGTAGTTTTCTATCCAATGATGAAGAATTTGCACTTGCAGTTATTCATCATTGGCTCAAAAAGCCCCTTTGTTGCAAAAAGGTGGATTAAATCTTGACGTGGAGACTGATCCTAAACCAATTAGGAAAACTCCATTTGTTGGCATCCTTGTCATTAACCCAAGGGAGATTAACATACAGAGCAGAACGAGGAGCAACGTGTTTCCCACGTCCCACTTGTCATGGAGCTGCTCCATCGTGCCCTGTTGTGGCCCTACAGAACAGCAAAGCTGAACACTTTGGCCCATGGAGTTATTTTTTCACTGAAGAGCCCAGAGCAGCCTCCTGCTGTTGGGAGAGGCTTGTCCCACCTTCTCACTGCCCAACCATCCATTGGCCTTCCGTGTTTTTGTGCTTTGGGGCTTGATCTGTGTTGGGTTTCCTCCTGGTGTGGTCCAGTCTCCATGGACAGAGCGGTGGTTCCGTGCCTGCTGGCAGTGCCCTGTCTTTGACGTGGGATGGGGACAAGCCATCCTGGCCATCCTCTGGCATGTGGCATCTGCTCCTTCCTCCTGGTCGCCCACCCTCCTGTGCCTCAGGCAATGCCAGGACTGGACAGCCTTGGCAAGGAGGGTCTCAGATGCTGCTGTGCAGTGGAGATGTCCGTGTTCCCTACGGACCCGCGTGAGGGTGGGATCCAGAGTTGGGATCCAGAGTGGTTCAGGCATTGGGAGGGGGGGGGGTCGCCATGGTGAATCACTCCCTGGGCATTAGGAGTGTTTTGTATGTTGAATTAAGTCTGTTTACAGGCAAAACCTGGTCCACTAAAGGGCAACACGTAACTGATGAGAGCGTTCAGGTCGGGCATGTAACTGCTCCTGGAGTTCACCGTAGCATCCTGATCCTTATCCATATCCATATCCATATCCATATCCATATCCATATCCATATCCATATCCATATCCATATCCATATCCATATCCATATCCATATCCATATCCATATCCATATCCATATCCATATCCATATCCATGCCCTCCTTTGGCACAATCACAGTCTCATAGGGAGGTTCATCAAGCTCTCTGGATTTGTTTTCAAGCACGTTTGGCCTTTCTGTAGTGCTTTATTTTGCACCATTGCGTGTTGCCCGTAGAGGTCGGTGTTTGCCTGCGAAAGCGGAGCCTGGAGCGCTGCAAAGTCTGTCAAGGAAGGTTCAGCTTCCTCCAGATGTGCTTCCCTGGGCTAGGAATGCTACACTGGTCTCTCTTGAGCTTCTAAAGACGTAACCGAGAGGGAAGATGCTGGTGTGTATTTTGGTACATCATTAGCTTTGCTGTCTTTAACAGATTTTAGCAGATCAAACATGGTATTTGAAAAAACTCCAGCAACTTGACATTTCGTAAGATATTTGCATACCTGAAAGAGGAAGAGAGGATGACTCAGAGTGAGAGCAGTGCCTGTAGTTATGATTTACATGTATTTGATGCTGTCATTTGCTGGCTGAGAGCACTGAACACATTCAGTGATGTGCCTGTGGAACGAATCCCTCCCTCTTTGTCCTGACAGCCACCCCGTGATCTCTCAGGGGCAGTAACACCATGGGAGCAACTGCATGACCTGGCTGCCTGAGATTATGGAAAATACCTTGGGAAATAAAGCCTCTAGAGTGGTTCTGAGTGAGGGAAGTATAAAAGCCATTGCTCAGCAAGAAATGACCACAGGTTGTATTTTGTGAGGACTGTCTTCTCAAATGCTCTTTGCATGAACCACGGGTAATGTTCCTAAAGAAACATTACTTTGGATTAGTTTCTGTGTGAGGGGAGAGTTGTGTGGATTGCTCCATGCTCAGTTATCACCTCAGCCATATTTGTAACCTACCCCTGGCTTGTGTGCACAGCAGTTCACTCAAATATCTAATCTTTTTCAAGCAGAACTCTTCAATGAATGCACTGCTTGGATAAAAACCTCAGATAATTTCTTTGCTAAAACAAGCATTCCTTACCCTCGCTGGGTGGGGTGGCTGGAAAGGATTTTGAGCAGTATGTTTGGCTGCAAAATAGTCTGAGTTCTTGTGCTTCACACCAGCTGATAAAAGAAAAAAAATTGTGTGTTCCTTGAATTAAATTGGCCCAATCTCTCTTTGAAGAGTGACCATTTTTCTACAAAAATCAGGGCAATTGATGTAATTCCATAGCACTTGGGATTCCCTTCATTGTGGAATTTACAGGTTATCAATGAAATGTTTGGGGAACACATGGTGCAGCTGGTGCTTTTGGAAATGTATCCACGGAAATCTTCAGCTGCAGGTGCTTACACATCTCTTCTGCTATTTATTTTCCCTCTTTAAAAGTGCTTTCCCTTCCTAAAGTGCCTTGGCAGTGGATGATGAGCTCTGATAGTGTTGAAATCCTGTTTGCACTCATCTTTGTGTCCCCCAACATTTGGGGTTTTTAAATTAATTTCTCAATCCTAATTCTTTGCCCTTTTTTTTTTCTTTCTTTTTAAATGAAGTGCAGAGGACAGCACTATTCTCGACTTTCTCAACCTATATGCAGGCAAATGATCTCTTCTTTTCAGGTTTTCTTTGGACTCTGCAGCCAGAAGGGAGCACTCTTGGCTAAGGCACAGGCACGTTCCCCTCACCCTGAGTTTTTGTGACACCCCGAACAATGGGTGGAGGGTGAGGCTGGGAACCCTTCAAGGTGCAGTCTCCACACTCCTCTGTTGCCATGTGATAGGACTTTCCTGCCTCTTTCATTCTGCTCGTGGCCTTTGCTTGCTAAAATTGAATGGCAGTTCAGAGGGAGGTGAAGCAACTCCTGCATTGTCTCCTCGTAGGGATTTGCCATGTGTGTTTTTCCAAAACAGTGATATATGACCCTCATTTTGCCACTCCTCAATGTAATTATAAAGTCCCTTGGGTTGGAAGAGACCTTAAAGATCATCCAGTTCCACCCTCCTGCCATGGCATTTCCTTCCTATCCTACATATCACCTGGGTGCAACCAACATTATTCATAAAACCATGGAATCCCAGACTGGTTTGGTTTGGGAGGGACCTTAAACCTCATCTAGTTACACACCCTGCCATGGGCAGGGACACCTTCCACTAGCCCAGGTGGGCTCCAAGCCCCGTTCAACCTGGCCTTGGACACTTCCAAGGATCCAGGGGCAGCCACAGCTTCTCTTGGCACCCTGTGCCAGGGCCTGCCCACCCTCCCAGGGAAGGTTTCCTTCCCAATATCCAATCTAAATCTTCCCTTCTTCAGCCTAAACCAATTCCCCCTTGTCCTGTCGCTACAGACCATGTCAAAAATCAAAAATCTCTCTCCACCTTTCTCCTAAGCCCCCTTTTGGTACTGAAAGGCTGCAATAAGATCTCCACAAAGCTTTTTCTTCTCCAGGCTGAACAATCCCAACTGTTTCAACTGTTTTTTATAGGGGAGCTGCTCCATCCTCTGACCATCCTGGTGCCTCCTCTGGACTCTCTCCAGCAGCTCCATGCCCTTGCTGTGCTGCTCCCCAGGGCTGGAGGCAGCTCTGCAGGTGGGGTCTTACCTGGGGGGGCAGAAGGGCAGAATCCCCCCCTGTCCTGCTGCCCATGCTGTGGGACCAGCCCAGGGCATGGGGGGCTCAGGGCTGCCGACACACATGGATGGGTCATGTCCAATTTGCCACCCACCAGAACCCCCAAATCCTTCTCCCCAGAGCTGCTCTCAGTCCCTTAATCCTGCGCTGGCATTGAGGGTTGTCCTGACCCAGGAGCAGCACCTCGTGCTTGGCCTTGCTGAACTCCCTGCAGTTTCTGGTGCCACCAGCACTGTGTGATCCAAGAAGTCACCACCATGGCAGCCATGCTGCATTCACCACGGCCAGGGTGTGAAGGACGCGTTACAGAAATCTCTTGTGAACATGGGTAGCAAAATTAAAATATTTTGACAGAGAAAAGCATCAGGTTTAGAACTGAACTGAGTAAACTGACCTATCCGTCAGCCCTTTATTCAAAAACCTTTCACAGCCCGGTGCAGCCAGATTGCACATGCTGGTTTTTCTTCCCAGGGACCACCAGAGCTCCACATATGGGTCAGAGAAGGCTTTAAATGGGGTCCAGCTGAGCTGCTGTAGCTATAGATTTACCACAGTTGCCAAGCCAGCAGGTAGCTGGGAGTAAGTGGATGTCTGGGCACAGGATGCCAGTGTTCCTGGTCCGAAGAGTCTGGAGCTGAAGGAACTGTTTCCCAGGGCCAGGCTGCTTTGCCCGCCCTGCTCTGGGTGATGTGTCCCAGAGCACACGTGGGTCACGTGGAGGACAACCACACCGTGTGTGTGGGGAATCACCCGCTGAGCAATCATGGGATCACAGAGCATCCTGAGCTGGAAGAACCCACACGGATCACGGAATCCAGCTCCTGGCCCTGCACAGGGCACAACAGGAATCTCGCCATGTGCCCAAGAGCATTGTCCAAACACTCCTTGAGCTCTGCTATGCTGAGACCTCAATGTCACCGAGACCCCAGGAAAGGTCTTTTGGGCCTCTCTCCTGCTTGCCTGTTTTGAAGCTAACCCAAACAAAGCATTTCTACCAGCAGAGAAGTGCAGTGCTTGCTGCTCTCAGCTGCTTTCTTGCTGCTCTCCTCAAGCTCCTCAGACTTCTCTGCAGTGGCCAGCTGCTCCTCCAGAGTTTGTTTAAAGCTGGATGTCATGGGCAGCAGTGAAACCTTAATGGCCTGTGCTCGTGTTGTGGGTTTGTGCAGTTCATCAAGGGCATTTCTTTGGTGGCTCTTTGGAGGATCCCCCGCGGGAATGTCAGGCTGCTTGTGCGGGTTGTCTGCATGCAGGGACTGGTGGGAGGTCCATGTACGAGGGCCACAGTTACAACAAGGACAGTAAATTAATATCAAACCAGAGAGAAGGATGGGAAAAAAGCAGACGTGACCGGGGCAGACACACGAGGGAGAGGGACGGCTGTTCCCGGGTCCTGATACAACACCAGACGTCACAGAGTGATGCAGGTCCAAGGCCGACGAATTTGGAGCGAAAAGGGGAAATAAGCCAGCAACACACTCAGGCCTTTGATGAGCACATAATCCCAGAGGGGGTTTGGAAGGAGCCCTTGCTGCTCCCCGGCTCTGCTCCCCTGCGTCACGGAAGGGCTGAATGCCACAAAGCCTCTGAATGCCCTTCCTGCGCTCGCTGTGTCCAGGGAAGAGGCTTTGGGCAGCTGCTGCGCTGCCCAGGGCTGGCAGCCAGAGTGGTGTTGAAAAGTGACAGTGACGGTGACAAACGGGCTGCTTTGGGCTCCCTGGTCATTGCTTGCCAGGATTTCCGGGGGATAAGTAAACTCCTGATTTTGTGTTCTGAACGGGAGTCCTGGCAAATGTTCTCTGGGTGCTGAAATTCTGGGCTTTTTCGGTCTTAGCTTTTTGCTAGAGAGTCTCTGGCTCAGATGAATGTGTTGGTTTATGTTGTCCTTGTATATAGGACAACATAAAACATGTGTGTGTGTGTGTGTGTGTGTGTATCTCATGTCCATATATTTCTGTTCCCACATTCAGAGTGTTAGTTCGTGAGTTGCTGAGTCGTTTCTGCTTCCTTGGAGGAATTAAAAAATGACAGAGGTTTAATTAATTGAAAATTACTTTTCTAGTCAAGATCCGCCCTTTCGGTGCAGTGAGTTATCCAAACAGGCTGTGTCTTATCCATATGTGATCCTAGAGAAAATTTGTAAAGAATTTGACACATTTTAGGTCCTTTATGCACACTTTGCTTGGGGTTTTTGAGATTCATATTTCATTTTTGCAAATGAAATGAAGCAAATCTGATTCCTCTTTGTTTGCATGAGTGTAACTTTCCCACTTTTTGGGTTGGAAGGGACCTCAAAGCCCACCCAGTGCCACCCCCTCCCATGGGCAGGGACACCTTCCACCAGCCCAGGGTGCTCCAAGCCCCATCCAGCCTGGCCTGGGACACTTCCAGGGATCCAGGGGCAGCCACAGCTTTTCTGGGCACCCTGTGCCAGGGCCTGCCCACCCTCCCAGGGGAGAATTTCTCCCGGTATCCCATCTAACCCTTGTTCTGTCACCTGAGGGAATCTGTGGGAGCAAATGGAGCCCATCTGTGTTTGGACAGACCCAAGTGGGCAGCCAAAAGAGAGCGTTGTACACCCAGGGTGATATTTATTCTAGTTCTTTATCATATAAAACTTTTCTATATATTTATGTGGCTTCAGGCTCATCATAATTTCCTCCAAGCTGTCTGTGCATGTTTCCTGTTGATAGATAGGTAGGCCATGGGGTGATGGGGCCATTAAATACACAGGTGAGAACCACGACGTGCTGCTCATGGGACACATTCAGCCACCTTTGAAAAGAGGTGTTCAGCAGTCACCGGCTCTAACCTAGTCCAGGTTGCCACCCACACCAGCTCACAAGCTGATCCAGTGTTGTCTGTCACCCAGGTTGTTTCTGAGCCCTTGGCTGGGGACAACCATCCTGCTAAAAAGTGATCTGTGACACCAGCAAATCAGGCTTCACTCTCAGGACAGGCGAATACTTTCCTGCATTAATCGTGGAAAAACCAATATAAAATATATAATATAAAAGAGATTTTTAAAAAGTAATGAAAGCTGTAGTAAATATAAGGACTTTTTTCTGTTTTAAAGCTGAGGGAACCCAGAGTATTTTCACAGGCACGTAATTGAACTTAATCAGTGCGGTAAGATAAGAATTGCGAGGCCTGGTCTTGATTTGGACTTGCTTGTTTTATGCTAAACTGAATTTAAGTCTTCTGCCTCGAAGCTGCAAGTGGGTCAGTGCTGAGCTGTGGTGTATTGGGACATCCAGAGGTGTCCCAGCTGCAGACAATGGTACACGAGGCTCACAGGACCTTTATTGTAATGTTGGTATTTACTGACGTGTTACTGGCAATCCCTGATCACATCAATACACTCTCATCTTGCTTTGCTTAAGTAAGATTCCCATTCTTGCAAAAGAAATTTGATTTATCATCTCTGGCTTAAGCCTGATGCTCTTCTGTAGGTGCTGAGGTAAATCATAGCAGCTTCTCCTGCAGGACTGAGCTTTAAGAGTAGTGGTGGCTCCAGACATGGCAGTACACAGACAGTACAAAGAGTAAGGAGATGTGCTGACTCTGCTTTTTAAGGGCAAAGGACAGATCACAAGACTCCATGCCATAAACTTAAGCTTGAAGCATTTTCCTTCAGTGATGTTCCATTTTCCCTTCCTGTATCACATCGGTGTCCAGATTCCCTCCTCACCCCACCCAAGGGAGCTCTTGGCATCTGCTGAAGTCTGGTATAATGGCAGAGCTGGAGGTGGAGGAGGGCTTTGGCTGACAGCCCTTGCTGGAGCACCAGGTGTCTGGAGCCTGCTTTGAGGACTGGGCTGGGTGTTGCTGTGGTGGCAGCAGAATCCAGTCACCTTCACCCACTCTGAGCTCTCTTTGTTGCAGCAAAATAATTTTCACATTCTAACTTATGGACTTTCTGGCTGTGAGCTGTTTAACATTAGAGTGACTGTCTTCTGGGTAGATTTTACCCCTTCATAAGGGTCTTGCATATTGCTTCACTAACCCCTTTGTGCGGATATTCCCATTTTCATAGTCTTTATCTTGCTTTCTATCTTTGGCTTTGCTGAGGTACTGCTGAAGTAAAGGAGCAATTGGCTCCCTTTGACTCACTGCAGGTTCAGGAGCCCAAAAGGATATGAAAGGGCTTTTTCTGCTCTCCTTGGGTATTTGTGTTACCTCATTTTGCTTTCAGAAGAGTTCCTTTGTTGAACCTGCCAATCAGTGCCTGAGGAGGAGGATTCTTGCCCAGTCTGGTGTTAATGGCACTGTGCCCACTGGGGCTGTAATCCAGCAGATCCCAGATTTTAAGGGAAACAGATTGTTTTCTCCGTGTCCTGGGGCTTTGACTTTCTCTGTTATTTAAACTAATGCGTTTCTTAAATCATACTTACGTTGGCTCCCATTCTTGCCTGATTTATGTGCTGTTAACAAGTCTGTGCTGAAGGTTCTTCCCTTTTTCCATAAGCCTCCAAGGGTTTGGATCTTTTCACCAGCACTGCAGCCTAATCAAAATCACATCTTAACGTCTTGAGGTTCTAAAAAATTCTTTGTAAAATAACACAAAACCAGCTACTTTATTTTCACTGGCTGTGGAATTCTACAGCAGTTTGGGTTTTCGGTGTGAGAATTAGTGTCTGTGAATGTCTCTCCCAAGTTTTACCTCCTGACCAGTGGGAGTGCTGGGAGTGGCACGTTCCTCTGCTCAGAAATGTTCAGCTGCAGAATATATCATGATACTTCATTTGGATGAATGTTTAAACACTGGATGTGAGGAAAGAGAATGATCTGAAGGTAATTTCTGAACAAATCCTTGATTACCTAATATTTTAAAAATCTAAGGTCATGCATATCAAGAGTCTTTATAGATTTTTATAAATGAACCTGTCAGTATTTAATAGGGGCCCTTCTAACTCGACTTCTAAAGAGGTTGTAGGAATGCACACTGGAATCAATCTTGGCAGTATTTCTTCCATTAGCAATTGAATTACAATGCTGAGGGGAAATGCTGAGAATTATTGCTATGGTCACACTCATTTTATCAGTAATGATTGCCTGGCTAATCAACCCAAGTATTCTAATCCCTTGCTTTCTTTTCCACAAAAAAAGGTGCTCACTATCCAGCAGGAGGAAAAGGTCTGGAGGGCTTTAGTTTTCATACCTACTTACATATTTTTTCTGATATTTCTGTGGAGCTGATATCACCAGGTTGGGTGAGATCACCAGATGTTTTGCCCGAAGAGTTTAACACCAAAAGTTTAACTTGGAGTTGGATCCCCAAGAGTGATGGCAGTGTCTACTTTGGAAACCCTCCATCCAACATCAACTTGCTCAGGAAAGCTTGGACCTCTGCCCACCTTAAGATTTAGATACTAACAGGGGTGCCCTGCTGCTGTTTCCATGCTGTGTGTGACCTGTGCAGCTGCCGTGTGTTGTTTATCAGTCAGCAACCCGAAGCCTCTGACATAAGCCAGAGGAATTTGCTTGTAAAAGAGCAGTCTGGTCAGGACATACCAAAGGATATATGATGTGTGTGTGGTATTTGTGCTGAGTGCCCATCAAACGCCCCTGGTCTCACCACCTAACCCCCTCAGCCCTCTGAGAAACCCCAGTGCGTGGAATCCAGTGGGTGAATTAAAAGTTCGTCGTCATCGGCTGCTGGATGAGAGAGGAACGTGCTCAAAGCATCACATCATCCATCTCTCATTATGAACATGATTCATGAGGTACAGCTGAACTCCTGAGCGTCCTGAGTAGAGTTAACACATCCAGGGAAATCTCACCAGGATGCACATGTTATCTGTATATGTGAAGGAGGGTGGGCAGGCCCTGGCACAGGGTGCCCAGAGAAGCTGTGGCTGCCCCTGGATCCCTGGAAGTGTCCCAGGCCAGGTTGGAGCAAGCTGGGCTAGTGGAAGGTGTCCCTGCCCATGGCAGGGGGTGAGATGGGCTTTGAGGTCCCTTCCAACCCAAACCATCCTGGGATTCTGTGTAAAACATTGTCCAGCCGTGCTGGGATGGTCCCAGTGGAGAGGTCCAGGGAGATGGGGGTTTCATGTCCCTTATTGCCCTTGTGACAGGAGCAAGAGGGAAGTGCCAAGTCAGAGTTCAGCTATTTCCACAGTTCCAATCAGAGGACTCTGAAGGGCCTGTCGGCTGCACAGGCAGTATCAGCACCACCACGGACTGGGCGTGCTGAGAGCCTGCAAAGGGTTTGGTGAAGGAACTCCAGAGAGAGAGAGAAAACTGTGTAAACGTTTGGTTTTTATGGAGCAGCATTTGTTTTATCTCAAGACAATAGCAATGAATTACAGGGCAGAGATGTAGTTCTTTATAAGTCATGGGAGCTCTAAGCAGCAAGTGACAGGCAGGCAATGGGGAAACACTGCAGATGATGCGAGTACCCCAGAGGAGGAGGAGGAGGGAAACAAAGGCTTCAGGTGAAATGAACGGATCTTGCTCTTTCCAGGTGTAACAGAGAATCCCAGTTTTACAAGCAATTGAAAAGAGAGTAAACACTTTAAAAAGATAATTGTCTTCCTCCTTTCCCTTTCCATCTTGGCAACAGGTAGAGAGAGTGAAGCTGCAAGGGAACACCTGCTGCTCACAATGCTCTCTGGCAGCCCCTGGGGTCATGGAAAACTGGCTTAAATTCCAGCAGAATGCTGGGAATTGTGTTACATGGCTGAGCAGGCACAGCTGGCCTGGGCTCAGGAGACCAGAGAGGTGTCTTAAAGCTTCTTCAATATCATAACCCCTCTCCAAGTTAAATCCATCCCACAGCTGTTCCTGAAGGTTGGGGTCATTATCTTTTTCTGCATTTCTTTCTGCCTTTAGAGTTTGTTGTGTAGTTTCATAAAATGAAATGCCTGAAGCAGGAGCTTGTTGGAAGGAGGCTTTCTCTCATTTCTGCTGACCTTCTCCTGACCTCTGACTGGTAGGGTTTGAGAATCTTTTCCAAACTGATGGATAGGACTCTATCTAGTAATGGAAAAAACTCGTTCCCATGTTCCAGTGGTGTAACCCTGGACTCCTTCCAACCCCGTATTTCAGCTTGTCTCTACCGCAGCAGGAGAACAAGTGGATGAAGGAGGTACGACTGCCTCTCTTCTCCTGCTTCAGGCTCTTTGTGTATACATTTGCTTATTTCAATGGGTTGTTCCAAGGTAAATATTTAAAGAAAAAGGACGAGAACCCCAAACTGGAGTTGAGAGCAGTTTCCAGTGTCCGGGCAGCTCTTGACTGTGAAGGAGGAGGGTACAGCTTGTTACCAAGAGATGGAAGATAATTGCTAGGCAAAATCACAGACCAGTCTGGCACCCAGAGGGCAGGAAAACAGGCTGGGGTGGCCAGGGGGGCTGGGAGCAGGGCTGGGGGGAGCCCACCAAACCTCCCTGCTGCCTCTTCCTCAGAATGTCACCGGGGTTTTCTCTGACTGTTCCAGGCCACACATGGAGAGCTGTGCAACAGTGTGAGTGCAACAGTGTGAGTATCCTGGGGCACATCCTGAGCTGTGCAACACTGTGAATTCAACAGTGTGAGTGCAACAGTGTGAGTGTCCTGGGGCACATCCTGAGCCGTGCTACAGTGTGAATTCAACAGTGTGAGTGCAACAGTTTGAATTCAACAGTGTGAGTGTCCTGGGGCACATCCTGAGCTGTGCAACACTGTGAATTCAACAGTGTGAGTGCAACAGGGTGAGTGAGTGCAGCAGTGTGAGCACCCTGGGGCACATCCTGAGCCGTGCAACAGTGTGAGCACCCTGGGACACATCATGGCACGGTCCTGCCCCTGTGGCTCGGCCGCCCCACTGGGATGTGCTGGGTCGATGACAGAGACCCCATGGGTGAGGACAGGGACACCCATCAGCAGCATCTCCCCCAGGGTGGCCCTCCCAGCTGGGCCTGCCCAGGGGTTTAAAATTGCCTGAACTGCTGCAAACCCTGCAGGGAAGAGCTGCTTTCCAACCAAAACACAACCAGAACTGTTCATCCTGTAATCCTCGTAAGGGACGCTGGAGCAGATATCGCCAATGATCAATAAAGGACACAGTGGCTTGATTTATGGTAAATGATGCACTTGATGATCTTGGAGGTCTTTTCCACCCTTAATGATTCTATGATTTTATACTTCCAGCTGAGCACACCAGCAAAGAAACTTCCCCCTTTCCTTTCTCAGGAAGCCTCGTCTCAGTGCAAGGGAAACCAGACATTTCTATTTTTGTTTTTCTTCTCATTTTCTTCTCTACTGTGAGTTCAGGCTCTGAAACAAAAGAAACACTTGTGCTCTGAAAACATGCTTTATTTTGGTTCTGTTTCCTTTTTGAAGAAAAAGTGCTTTAATCTCTGAGGTTGCTTGAGTTTATGTAAAGTTGAGGATCTTCAGAAAATTCAGTGCAGCCGTCTCAGCTGTGGATCTGTCCTGTATTAACACAGTGTCCTGAGGAAATGTCAGGTACACAGAATTTTTTTCAATTAGGACATTTAATTCTCTTTTCCCTCCCCCTTCTATTGGGCCAATTGTGAACTTCTGAAATGGAAAAAAGCACGTTTTTTTTTTTCCCCAGCTGTAAAGTCCCTGATCTGATCCATGCTCATGTTATTTGCTCCAAACCATGCCCTGAATGGACTTTACGGGTCCTGTTTCCATAGAGTGAGGCAGAAGAGAGACGTGGCTCAGCAAGTGACTGAAACTTGAAAAAAGAGCTTCTTTAGCCAAAATAACATCCTGAATTTTTTGTTGCTGAAATGAAAACAGTAAAAAGTGATTTTGACTTAGCTTTGTGCCACGTGAAGATGTATTATTTAGTTTTGAAATCACTGATGCCTTTGGATAACCTTTTGATTTTAATTTCAACCAGTTAAAAAGAACACAAAAACGTAAAGATTTTGCTGTGCTTGAAGTGCAACTTTTCAGTTAAAAATGTCCAAATGGATTTGAACTTTCTAACTCCTTTCCCCCACCAGGGGGAAATAATCAACAGTAAACCCCAAAATTCTGTGTATTTTTAAACCCTTGCCTCACTCTGAAGTTGCTTCATATTTTGTTTGTTGGGGGAAACTGAGGAGGGTGGAATTCCTGTTGCCACGCACAGACTCACGATGTTTTTTTTGGCCCAACCCTATTCCGGGTTGACTCTCTTTTAATTTGATGTGACATTTGAGGTCTGACCTTCTCCAAGGGGAGCTGCAGTGCCCAGGAGGTGCTGGGAAGCAGATGGATGCAGGAAGGTGTGTGTGGTGTGTGCAGAAGGCAGATCCCCTGGATGGCTGATCCAGGTCCAGCTGAGCTCAAAGCAGATGGGATTCCTTTGGGATCAGCTGAAGTGATGCAGATTTGCAGGGCTGTTGTCTCACAAGCAACCAATCCATGGCAGTGGTCAGACCACACCACCACCATCCACGAATGCGTTTGCATGAAGCCAGAGACTGATGCAACTCCTTGGATGTTTGGGCAGATGTTTGCAAGAGCTGGGTGGACTGTTGTTGTGTTCCACGGTGTAGGAAAGGTCTGGTCCCCGTTTCCATGTCATGGTATAGACAAGCAGCCTCTGTGGCCCCAGCAGGTGCTTTGAAACACGGGACCACAAGTTGGTCCACATAAAGCATACTGAGAGCGATCCCTGTCTCTGACAGAAGGGCTTCTCTGAGATCTCCTTCCCCTCCGTGGTATGGTTGGTGTCAACGGGAAATGGTTAATCCTTTCCCCTCACGCTGCTGCCAGCAGTGAGCTCTGACCCCACCGGTGACATCGTGCCTTGTCACTTCCCCTTGCTGACCAACCCAGTTTCCCCACAGTGGTAAGCCAGTGTCTACCTGCCCTCTGCTCCAGGCCTGAAAGGAAGGGATTTACCATTTGAAGTGCCAGCTGGGGCTTGCAATGACTCTGTTATTCACAGTCTTTAATATTCAGCATCACCCTGAAGAGCAAAACGTTGCCCAATGCCTCGGAAGGGATTCCTGCGGTGGAGAGATGACTCCTGCAGCTCTTCTTGCTCCCTTTGTCCACTTATTTTCCTGTCATGCAGTGTCAAAGCACCTCTTGAGCCACGGAGACCTGAAGCCCAGGGGATGTGTCATGCTCAGATGCTGATGCAGATGCTGGCTTGGGTTTCTCCTCTTCCTCTCCGTGCTCTTCCTCCCTGTCCTTCAGCATGGTGTCAATGCACGTAGACACTTAACAGTGAAAAAAATGAATCACAACCTATTGTAGTCCTTTTTTTACTCATTTTGTTATTTTTCCAGGTTACTGATTCATTCAAACAGAACAAATTTCCGTGGTAAGATCTAAGGTGTCAAAATATCTCCCCCAATGCTTGGTTATCTTGGCTGCTGTAATTTCCTTTTTTCGAATGTTTTGACTGGAAACTGATGGTGGACTGAAGACTAATGACTCATTTTCAGGGAATGGGGACTTATTTGAATTCTTGGAATTAGTAGGGTGATCTGTAAAGTATCTCTCCAAATTTTCACGAGGGTTTAGTGTGAGCAAGCCAGGTGGTGACCATTAATAGGTTTTAAGAGGATGGCTTTGAACTCATTAATTTTGGAGGAACAGAAAAGGGCAGAAGTGTGGCCTTTACTTTAGTAATGATTAATTAAATAGATTGAGTTAATGAGATCATTAGTGTTTATGTGTGGGCCACTCAGCCCAGTTTGTTTGTCTTACTGGGGCACAGCAGGTAATTTGTTCCCTGCTCAGCAACAGTTCAAGTAAATGTTTTGCTGTTGCACTTTTTGCTTTATAAATTACGTGGCAAGTGATGTTGTTACAAAGAGTATTTCTAAACCTGTGATGGCAGAGGGATAACTGAGCGAGAGAAATCTCTTAGGAGATGTTAATGCAACCGATGGTGACCTTGTCACTGCCAGTTTTCTGGCTGCTCCTGGAGAAGTTTCACAGTCCCAAGTCCTGGTCTTGTTAATCCCCCAGGGGTGTAACTGGACAACCTCCAGTGTTTCCCAGATGTGCCTTCCATGACCCAACTACTTTCTGGCTTTTGCAATGTGAACCTTAATGGTTGGTGGAGGTTCCATAGCTCTTTCAGGTCAAACTTCTGTCTTGGCTTTAAGCATAGCTACTAATAACTGAAGGAAACTTAATTTATTAATGAAATTAGAGTTATTAATTCCTTTTGATTTTGGATATTTTTTTTTCCTTGAGTAGTCGGTGTTTTCAGTCAGCGCAGGCTGAACAAGGTCCATGAATCACCACAGACATAATGCAGGTGCTTTTTTGCTTTCTCAACACCATGCTCCTCACCTGAAACCCACCCTCAGTCACACTTACAGGAGCACCTTCAGCAAGAGAAATGCTCAAGGAGTTGGCTTCCCTTCTGTCACCCACTGCCTGTTCTCTATTAGTGCATTTTATGCATTATGAGTGTAACCTGTCTGAACAAATTCACCCTAATTTAACAAAATACATCCAAACAAATAATGAACTGCCAAAAGTAACCTTTGACTGCCCTTTATTAAAGATGAAGGGAACTGTCTGAAATAGGAAATGGGAATCGTCCGTTGCTGCTGGGGTGGCTGTGACTGGTTTGGAAAACATGACACAGGTGGAGAAATAACCCTCTTTAGGTTCCAGTTTTCCATTTTGAAGGGGGACCATCCCCACATTCCCCACCCTGTCCATTTGCCTTGGTATCACTACATGGGTGCCGCGTAAATGTCCAAATGTCTTGCTGCAGGGACCTGCTGGTGGCATCTTCAAGGACCTTCTGTAGGTACAGAGCTCCGTATGGGCTTTCCAGACCGTGCTGTCCCCGTGACGTTTTGCCCAAGGTGAGTAATCCAGTGAGGAGCGTTCCTGAGCCGGGTGGGCCATGCCTGGAAGGCCCTGATGTGGTTAAGTGGGTCCTACTCACAGGAGAGACCTGGGTTTAATCACTCTTTCCCATAGTATGTCTCAAATCCTAAGGAATCTGAGGCTACGGCTTGGATTGTCTGAAATGTCAGCCAGAGGGCTGTTTGCTGTTATGGCAATAGGATTAAGATAGACCTGTTTCTCCTCCGAATTTCAGTCTGCACCAGATCTTGTGTTTTGAAATCCTTCTGATTCCTACTTGACTTTGCACAAGAGAACCAGTAAAAGAGGCTTCTTGCTGGGTTTAGGATGGGTTCTCAGCTTTTGAGCCAGCATAACAAATGACGTCTTAATTGTTCTGAAAATCCTAATACAGCTCTGGTGTGTTATGAGTTTTCTAGGCGTCTGTATGGAAGCTTTGAACCACACCAGTAAAAGGGAAAATTCCTCTTCTGACTAACCTGTTGCAGCTGAGGAGTAACAAAGGGAAATAATCCAAGATTCTAGGAATTTGCCCCAATTGCTTGAGTAAGTTTATTTGATTTTGAACAATCCTTCTCATTTTAATCTGTGTTTAAAGCAGGACATGCCCTGCCAAACCATGCTGTGGTGGTTTTCTTTTTCCTTTTCCTTACCCTTTGATTGAATTGTTCCATAATTGCAGCTATTTGAATCCGAAACTCAAATTAGAAGAACTTGAAAGAGAGGCAGTGCAGGAGAAGACATGTGTGATGAATTCAGTGCTTTTCTCCCTCCGTAAGTTAGAAGGATTTATGCTCTAATTCCTTCCCCAAAATGTAGCAAACCCCATTTTAACATGAGGCCATTTAACTCCATTTATATTTCTCAGGAAGGAAGGCTTGCAAAGTGCATTTATGCTGCTCTGGCTGAAAACTTGTTGCCCCAAATATTTATTGTAATGTCTCTCTTGCCATAGATATTTAACATCGTGGTCACAATTCTTTTTTCAGGTGTTAGAGAGCCACTGTCTTCAACCAATGTTACTTTGCTCTGTTTGCCATAGGAACGTATTTATTTTTCTAGGTATTTGGGTCCTCTGTATCTGGCAGGTTCCTCATGTAGACCAGCAAATCTGCCCTGTCCTTGAGGTTTCATGACCTGTAGGTACCAGATCTCCTGAGCAGGACCCTCCTCCTGTCCTACTCCATATGTATTTAATCCTGGCTCAGTTTCCTGGCAGTGGAACATGAAATGGACTTCAGTGCTCTGTATTCCATCAGCTGTTGCTCCATGAGTCTCTTCCTTCCTTCCAGCCCCTGCAAAGACCTCACAGCCCAGAAGCAGCTGCTGAGGCCACCACGAGCATCCTTACCTTGTCTACAAACACCATGGAGACAGGAACAGTGGGAACTACTTCTATTTGTTTGGATAATTTCCTGTTTGCTTTGATAATCTCCCGATAAAATTCCAGAGGGAGAGCATCCATGTGCTTCACACAGACATACGGAAATTGGTTTTGAGAAGGTCTGGAGAGCAATGAGATGTTTTTCTTCTCCAAGCTCTGTCCTTGGATGTCGCAGAGAGCAGCAGCGTCCCTGCACTGCCTGTGCTCCTCCTGTGGGTTCAGTGTGAATCCTTTAACACCTCGTGCCATCGGTAGGACACAGAGAACTGGGATCCAGTTTGGCCCCGCCTGCTCCTGACCTAGTTGTGGTTGCCCTAAACTGTGGAATATTTTTAATATTAAGGTGTGGTTTTAAGTGTGTTTCTGCCATCACTGTAGGATGTCTGTGTAGGGCATCCATAACGTCTCGAAGTTTTGCCAAGGAAATGTTTCCAGTTTGCTTCTTTTGGTAGCACATTTCTTGTCTGCTCTATTGAAACAGATGGAATTCTGTTGGAAGTGCGTGCTTGGGAGCTGAGGAGTTCTTAGTGCCTTCACTGTGAGCCTGAAATTGGAAATCTTTAATAGAAGAAATTAAGAATCATCTTCCTTTAACAATAATTGTTCTGGAAGTGTCTAAAGGGCTATTGATATGATTCAATCTGGCATTTCCTTGCACAATCTGCTGAAACAAGTCCTTCACTTTGCTGTTTCCCCCAGTAAGAGGAGAGAATGAGAATGAACTGTCCTCATTTAAAATCTTTCCCCTTGAATCAACCACCTGGCAAGTTCTCCCTGCAGGGATCCCAGTGGGCCTCGTGTGACTCCACGTTCCGCGCTCGGGCGATCATGCTCATCACTCAGCACCAACTAATATTACCCCTTGATTTTGATGTTATATCTTGCATTTGATTGCTTCAGGATTTTGGATGGACTCACACTGACCTTATTCACCAGGGGAGGTTAATCCTGACCAAGTGCTGGGGTCATGCTGATCCTGCTCAGGGATGAGAAAACTTCATTTTCTTAAAGTGAGAGTGTTGAGATAAAACTGCAGCATTTTGTCTTTCAAAGTTTCTTCAGTTTGCCATGAGAGCAGAGCGAGCTTTTCTCTGTTCCACTTATTAAAAAGAAAGTCCTTTGTGAAATTCAGTTCCTGATCTCAGGCCAATTTTTTTTTTTTTTTTGGGGGGGGGGAGTAATGAAGATACTCTTCCAATTTCCTGTTCAGTTTATGGCCATCCTTTCCCTGACTTTAGTTTGAAGACATATTTAAAATGATGGTCTCCATGAGCCAGCAGCTGCTCTCTGGTCTCTAAAATTCCTGGGGAGCTTCTCTTATTTTTCCCAGGAAGGTGAAGTGTCAACAGCAAAACAATCCAGGGCTGCCTTGGAGGGATCCTGTAAAAGGGGAAAATGTGGGAAAATCCTTTGTCTGTGTCCAAGAGATTTGACACTGAGGGTTTGAGCCTCCAACACAGACAGAATATAAGTTCTTTTTTTATACCTCTGTGTTAGAATTAACTTTAAATTTCTTTATAATAAAGAAATTCTTTATTTATCTGGTTAGTTTATATTTCTTCATTTTATTTTGCTTCCTGTTGTGTCTCACACAAAGGGATAGTTTCTGGAATTAAGTCAGCCTTAACTCCCTTAATTTTGACCTGATGTGAAGTATTTAATATTTTAGGACCTTCTCTTTTCATTTGTGCAGGGTTATGTTCCTGCTGTGCACTTCTAGCTAGTGTTTGCAGCTGGAAACAGGCTCTGCTTTGTTAACCATATATTGGTATATTGAGCCCAAATTGTTTGGAAGTGTCTTAGAAAGGAAAACTGAAATGAAGTCGTTATTGGAATGGGCAGTAGTCTTTAGAAGAATTCCAAGAAAAAGTAATACACTGAATAAGCAATGGTGTAATTGCCACGCAGAAAAGAAATGGAAAAGGAAAAGAAAGAAGCCCTTTCAAAGTATGAAAAAAATTAAACTTTTTAGACAAAATATTTGTGTGGGCACATTAATTCCCCTCTAATAAAACAACTCTCATTAGCTTATAAATTTGGAAATGGTTGGAAGAGCTAAATGTAAAAAGAAGAATTTAAAGACGCACTGATAAAGCCTGAACAGCGGTGTCCTTGGGCCAACTCCACATCTAATAATTTTAATACTAACAAATAGCTTGGCTGCTCGAATTCCAAGGATTTTAATCACAAACCTGTTTTCTCTTGGCTCCTTGCCTAAGAACAGAGCGGCTTAGAGCCGAGGAACTAAACTGAAACAAAATGGACAAAAACCTGAAGCTGTTTCCACTTCAGAGGCAATATCGCCCCAAAGGTTTTTTGTAGCTATTTTTGGTTGCTTTCAGTTCATTTCAGGAGACAGACACTGAAGCAGCATTAATAGAAATATTCCTTAATTTCTTAATTCCCTGTGGCTCGAGGCAGCATCAATTATAGCAATTTTATGAGTTGTTTTTTTTTTTCTTCATGAAACAGAAATAATTGTGGAGAGGAAGATTAAATCTTGGGCAGGTCGTTTTGCAAAGGACAAGTTGCTTTTAGTAGTTTCCCCTGAAGAACTTTTAATTCCGTTGGGATGAACTGCTGCTTTGGAATGGCAACACTGGAGTTGTTGGGCAGTGATTAAAGCAGGAGGGCAAGGGCAGAATGCTGCTTCCAGGGTGGGGGGGATTTGGAGGATAAAGGCAATCTAAGAACTTTCACAGGACAAATTTATTTGAGTGGGCTCTTTTACAATTGTCTCAACTCCTCTGTTGTGTCACCTTTGGACTCCGGGGAAATCTCCACATACCTCTTGTGCTTCTGTTCCCTGTTTTGCCTTTGTAAAACAGGAGCAAAATCTTGGCTCGCGAGAAACTTGGGATTTTCAGTTGTCAAAACACTGGGGTGCACCTTATCCAAAAGTTTCTTTTTGAGTCGTTAAAGTTTCAGTTTCACCTGAAAAAACAAACAAACAAACAAAAAACAACTAACCAACACTTGAAGATAACTCAGTGTTACATTTGCATTTCATCAGGTGAAGAACCAGAAGCAAAGTCTGTATTTGCCCCTGATTTCCTGCAGGAACCCCTTCTGCTCCATGGGGTACCTCCCTTCTCCTTTCTGGGACCTCTCTGGTTCCACCCATCCTCATCTGGCTTCCCTTCACACATAAAATCTGGAGGTGGAGAACTGGACACAGGGCTTTGCTTGGGAGCATCTTCTTTGGCCATAAACGCCCAACCAAAAGGCATCTTTTTTTCTCTTTTCCCCTTAAAACCACACCAAACCAAACCAAACCACAATTCTCATGCTTTTATTTGGTGGGAAAACTCTGCTCAGTTTGAGGAACTATGGAGATATTTGCTGAGTTGGTCACATGTTCCTTTCTAACGAGTTATTCCAGTCTTGGAATTAACTTCTCATTTTCATTCATATTCTCATTCATTTATGAGGGCTTTTAAATGTCACTTAAATAACATGTCTCACACCAACAGATGGGGCTGGCAGCTCTTTGCATCTCAGCAAACCCAAATATTTGCATGCTTATTAATTACAGCCCAATTTGCAGTCAGTGCCATGTGCTCTGTTACAACACACGATTAAAGGTACAAATATTTCACAGTAAAATAAGGACCATAAAGAAACCATCAACCATATGGGATAATTTATCCCTCAGGAAAGGCTGCAGTGTGGGAATGTCCCTGGTCATGACCATGGTGCTCATTAGCACACTGAGCTCTGACCTGGAGTGGTAACACTCACTTGTGTGTGTTGTATTTCAGATGGAGGATTCCACTGGATCTTTACAGTTGTCTCTATCAGGTCTTAAAGATTCACTGGGGAGGTTTCCTTTTTCCCATCTCTGGCAAGTCCTTGCATTTGAAAAGTTTCATCTTCCATTCAGGGAGGCCACAAACATCTTTGGAGTTTTCCTTGTTGTGTAGGCAGGGGCTTGAATGTCAAATCTCTGTGTCCTAAACATGTGCTCTCCATTTTGGATCATTCCTGCTTTAGAAGAAAGCTCTGCCTGTAGTGGAGTAGAGCAAAGCTGAGTGAGAGGTCCTTTGGTTAAGGGAATAAAGGAAGTATAAATTCTTGTTATAAAAGATATAAACTCTTGCTTCACGTAATGCTTAATTATTGAAACATTTTGGAACAGCTCCTACAGCAAACCTGGAGTAGTCTGACATGAGAATACCAAGAAGCCAGCTGGTGCTAGGACCAACAACCATAAATACTGGCTTAGAACAGGTTTTTTCCCTTCAAGATTCCCAGATTTCGGTGAAAAGACTGCTTTTCATAAACAGCTTTTCTCCTGGAACTGCTGGGAATTTTAAAACACGTCCCAATTATTTTTATGGATTTTTGTTGGACCTTCAGTCAAACTCAGATGAAGATTTGGGCTGAAGATGAAGCTGTGTGGGACAGCAAAGGTGTCAGAGGTTGCAGGTTGCCTTCTCTTCTTGACATTTGTTCTCCAGACCTGGACAAGCTCCGGCTGCAGCACCGTCCCTGCTCCCCACCACCTGTCCTGGCTTGGGGTCAATACATGGAGACAAAAAGTCCACTTGCCATGAACAGACCACGGAAAGGAACTTCAAAAAGCAGTAGAGAGAACCAGAGAGGGGTTTCTTCACAAGAAGTGTCCTTGTTGCTGCTGAGGGTTGGTGACAGCCTGGTGTGTCCCACTGTGCTATCCTGGGTGTCATTGATGCCAGGGCCTGAAAGAAACCCCTCAGCATTCAGTGAAAAGGGCTCTCTGGAATGGCAAATGCCCCTCCTTCTGGAGCTGGGTGCAAGGCCAGGAGTGGGAATGTGAGTGGGCACAGGTCTGCAGGAGCTGGGGAACATCTGGAGAACTTCAGCAGAGGCAGAGCATAAAACTTCTGTGCCTGTAAGAGCTCAGGGACACGGGGTTGAGCTCCATCACAAGCCCAGCAAGACTCAGATGTTGCAGGGAGTGTGGTGGGCTCTTGCCACCATTTCTGTTGCCCTGTCCAAGGCTGGGTTTCGTTCAATTTATGGACAATAAAACACAGTCTTCACTTCATGCACTGGACCAAAGGTTTTATTGGGGAGGCCCTTTCTGGGCTTGTTGTTGGTGGGGCACTCTATGTCTTCACTTAGTGTCTTAACTTACTGCAGGAGAAAGGTGAAGATGACGATGATTTTACACAGTGATTTTACACACAAACACTTTACACAGTGATGAAAACCTTATGGAGAAGTATCTCCAAATAGTTCAACTTTTTAAAGTCACAGTGAAAGGCAAATTGCAGTTTCCAAATGGAAATTTTGAGCTGCTCTAGCACAGTATTGTTGTCATTTTCACTCCTTTAATTTTTATCAAATTTTACATTTTAAATTGTAATTTTATTCATATAAACATAATTTTTTTCCCAGCCAGCTGCTGAGGCCCTGTGTGGGCTGGTTTTGGCAGCCTGGGTGGGGGTGCTGGCTCTGCCCTGGCAGCCAGGGAGTGCTGCCTGCAGGCACGTGTGGATGTGGATCCAAGGGCTTTGGAAAGAGCCTTTCCCTCCACACTCCGTGCAGCAATCTCTCTGTAAGGGGATTTGCTGCGTGCAAGCAATGTGCTCTGCTTGGGATTATAAACAAGCCATGGGGTTACTCAATTTTCCGTGAGAAGAGAAGCAAAGGGTGTTAAGGGGGTGACACAATCAGTGTTGACATGGCAGTGCATGCGTGGGGCGTGTGTCGGGGCCGGGCCCCGCCGTGGACATTCCTCAGCTGCAGTGGTCTGTGCCTGGGACCAGCCCTGGGGTGGCTGCAGAGAGTCAATAACAGGAAACAGGATCATTCTGCATCTGCCGCTTCAGCTCCGCTTCTTGAGGTTTCCTTTGAAGAGTTTGGCAAGATGAGTTGCATAAGGAGAAAGTTTGCTCTCTACTCACGCTAGCTTTCCCTATGGACTTTTTTACTTTATGTAAGAGATTGTTTTGCCTTCCCTCCAGCGTGATTCAAGAGTGGCATTCTTGTGTTTAACAGTCAAAATGTTGGGAATCTTTAAGAGAAAGGCTCCCCGCCTTCAGAGGGGATGGATACCAGATGCTGCAACTGCAATGTGCAATCACATGCGATTGAACAGGTTCCTGCCCATACCAAGAGCAGAAATACTCTATTCTTGGTGGTCCAGAGGCAGTGAAATGAAGAAACTGCTCAGCCCTCTCATTGTAGAGAGCAACAGAAGGCACAAAGAAAGAGGGAAAACAGTGGGCAAGAAGCCAAGAGACATTTTTGAGCGAGGAGGGAAAGCGGAGAAACAGTTTGTCTTGTCTCCAAGTGGGATGTGCTTTCCTGTTTATTTGGGAACACAAGCAGTGCTCTAGAGAGAAGTGAGCTGGAGTCTGAGACACAGATGTCTGTGCGAGGTCTTCTTGCTTGCATGTTCCTCCCCCAGGTGGACCTCCAGCATCTACCTGGAACTGGTTCCAGAAATCTGTTCCATAGGCACAGGAGGAGCAAGTGCACAGTTAGGTCATGGTAGCAGCAAGTTCCCTCTTTTGCTGCAGATGCTTGGCTAATCATCTAGAAACAGGGATTTCTGAACCTTCCTGGTGTGTTCCAGACTAGTTGACTTTGTTTAGTGGATAAGTGTGGAAGCTGCACTGGGAGGAGGTATTGGGGGATGAGACAGTTCAAGAGCTAATGTGTCCCATGGGAGAGAAAGACAGGGGATGAGGGGGACATGGTGGCTGGTGAAATGTGGGTGGGGAGGGAGAAGAGGGGGCAGGTGGAACATCGCAGCCAGAATGGGTGGTGTCTGTGGAAAAATGCACCTTCCCACATTCTCTATCCAAAGCTTTTGGAGCTTTTTGGAGGCTGGTGTAGTCAGAGGCATTTCCCCCCCCTAAAACTTTGTCCAGACAACCTCTCTTCTGTATCCACTATATAAAAAAGGAGATGCTACTTCGCCTGATTTCTAGGAAACAGACTTTTTGGCATCCTGAAGTTTCTGCCTCCTCTAATCAGTTTGTGCTGCTTGGCAGAGTGTGAATGGCCCCGCAGAGGAGTTAATAAAAATAAAATAAAGTAAAAAACTTCTCACTACATTTCCAGTCTTTTCAGGTCTCTAGACTGGATAATGCATGGCAGCTGCTGCTTTGTCTTCTTGCCTGAGTCCTCTGTGTACTGGAGGCAGCCTGACCATCAAAACCAGATGGGTGGGATGAGCTAGAGCATCACGAAAGTTATTCAGTCTGAGCCTCGAGTGCCAGGGGCCATGGGCTGCCTGGAAAACACAGTCTCCCTGCTAAGAATGAGAAAAGGCTAAGTTTTTCATTACCCACTTTGTATTCTGTAATGTGGGCTATTCCCTGCCTGGGGCAGAGCTGGAGATGACAAAACATTTTCCCAGTTGTCCCCTCAGCCTCCAGCCTGTGGTCTGAGGGAAATGCCATTGCCCCATGTGGAGAAACCCGCGTGCGTCCATTCCAGAGGCACCACGGCATGTCTGTGTGTCCAGCCAATTCCCACCTTTCCAAAGAGCTTGGTGTGGCCACAGGGATGCAGGGAAAGTACCTTCGTGGTGGGATGATGGTGTGCTGACCACAGGGTGTGTGCACAAGGGGAGTCTTTGTTCATTGTGTTGGGTTGCCCAGGTCCCTCCAGCTCCTTTGGCCACCAGGTGCTTGGGCTGGTGTAAGACCATCTCAAGCTAGGAAATAACTACTGAGATGGGGTTTTTTTTTCCCTTGTGGGTACCTTCTCTTACTTTTCTGCCTCTCTTTCCTTTACATTATTAAAAGCATCTCCTTTGCATGTGATTTGCATCTCCTGTACAAAGGATTGCACAGTAACCATTACCAAATGTCAGCAAAGTATAAAAGAGGAAGAAACTGGATATATTTAAATTCTAAACTTCACCCAAAACATGATTTGATAACAAAGCGTCTTTCCTGGTGGCCTTATTTGCATTTTCACAGGCTTCTTATGGCTGGGACTGTGGAGGGGGGTGGCTGAGGATCACCTGGGTGGGACCAGGTTTGTCCACCATACCTTGGGGAAGGCTGACACCTCTCAGGGGATGGGTATTCCTGAACACGATTTCCTGTCTGGTTTGGGGTGACCAGGAAGAACTGTGTAGGCTCCGAGAAGCACCAGAAATGGGCCAAAATAGGGCAGTGCATAAAACTTCTTTGCCATGTGGAAGGAAGAGAAGAAACTGATACATGTGCTGGTTTTCATGAACCTGTTTCACTCCTCCGCCAGCCCTGTCCGGAAAAGAGACCTTTATGAGCAAAATGTGATGACAGATGCCTTTTCCCCCCCACTAATATTTCAGACAAGCTTCAGAAACACCAAAACCCATCTCAGACATCTATTTATACCCTCCAAAGTCTGGCATTTTCCTAGTGCTGCACATCCAAAGGGCTGCATCCACCTGCCCGTCTGCTCTGAGATGTGCAACAGAACACAAAGAACCTCAGTGTAAATGTAAGAACCCAAGTGACAAGTGTGAGTGGCCTCACGCATCTCTGCAAAGCGTTTTGTGGCGTGTCCTGGGCTAACCTGGGCTCCCTGTCCTCCCTGGCTCCACGCTTGCAAACCATGCCCCTGGTGTGGTCAGCTGAGGAAGGGAGGAGGATGCCTGGGATTGGGATAATCCAGAGCTTTCCTGGTGCCACCAGCCACGTGCAGTGCTGGCCAGGCTGATGCATGTTGGCCGTGGCATGAGGAGTTACAGGGATGGGCACAGGGCAGCTGTGGCAAAGCATCAGGGTGAAGCTGCCAGCAGGGCAAGGCCAGGGCTGCCACCTCGAAACTCAGCCAAGAAGTCATTACTGAATTAATTGGTTTGTTAGAAACTGTCTTGGTTAATTATTTTTTTTAAATTTTTTTTTTCCTCTCCATGAAATTGCAATTTTTGTGCAGTTTTATCCTGGAGAGAATCTTTGCAAAGGAAAAAAGGACTTTTAGGTAACTCTCATGTAAGAGTGAAAAGGTGAAGTTCAGTTGATTCATTCTTCATACTTTTTGTTTTCTGTGTGACATGTTGGTAACAGCAACTAAATCTGTTCTTCTCATTATTATGATCATATATATTTTAATACTTCCTTTTCTCACCCAGGTGGGTTTTGCAAAGGAATGACTGGAGCATCTTTGCTGCCTGAAGAGCTTCTCTTTGTCTCTTCAGCTGATCTGGCCCATCACACACTGCTCAGGATGCATCACTGAGGTAAAAATAATAAAATATTGAAACATAATGCCTGCATTTATTTGGGTCTCTGTTATTCTGAATTACAAAGAGGAAAATGTTGTGTTTTCTCTGGTTCTTTGGCGATCCTAGCAGAGGAGAGCTGGTGTGGGATGAGAGATGGCAAAAGTGTAACAGGATGAACTGTACCTCTGCAATTTGACCTTCAGGATTTTAATTAGGCAATGACAAATCCCTTGTGTCCAATGTGTGTTCCCCTGAGCAACACAAATGGTGCTTGTCGTGCTGCAGAGGGATGGAGACTTTGAGCAACATCTCAACGTTGAGGTGACGACTGGGAACATGGGAAAGGTCAGGAAGAGCCTTGGTTAAAGCCAGCCTTAAGTTAAGTAGGTTTGTGAAATAACCCAGCCGGAAGGCTGAATGTGCAGTCCAGAGTTACGTCCTCAGTTCCGAGCTCCAGGGTCTCATACCAAATGGAATAATGGCTTTAATTGGAGCAATATCCTGTTCCCTCTGGGACAAGGGGCTGCCAAAGCAGAATAGAGCCGTGGCAGGTCAGCTGTGCTTCAGATGGACCATTCTGAGAGGAACAAAAACTGAGTTAAGGTCTTCTGAACCAGCTCTGGCTGTGGAGGGTGTGCTGAGCTCCCCTTTGTTCAACCTCTCCACCCCCAGCATTTGGAACGGTTCACAACAGACCAACTCCAAAGGAGTTTTGTGTGGAAAACTGGCTGGTTGAGTTTTATCTCCCCCCCTAAAATCTTCTAAGTGGTGTGACATCATCATGTCCTAGAGAACATGCAAGGGCTATTTCCAGCCAGCCAGCCTTGTGTGGTGACACGGGGGAACCACTGGTGGGAAGGTCCTCAGGGGCTCATGAGCAAGTCCAGTGTCACTCCCTGCTACAAAGTGGAAGTTGAGGAATGAAGAGGAAATGATTTTGGGGGGTTTACACTGCAGAGCAGTGCTAAAGCCAGGAAGCAGAACCTGGCTTTTGGGGGCTTTGGAGGGATTTTGTAGCACAAAACCTTGTCCCATATCCCTGAACTGCATCCTGGCTTCTCCAGAATGCAGAAGTGCTCTGGAGATGTTTCTGAGAACGGTTTTCTTCACAACCCCTTCTCAGAACTTGGGTATGGGAGGCTTTTCCACTGTTCAGGAAATTTACCTTTTCCACAACAATCTCTGTGCTCAGCTCGAGAGGCTGCAGAACTTCATCCTGCTCCCCCTTTGCCTGAGCCTTTGTCCCGATGTTGGTGAGTGAGTGGCTGTTTGTGGGGGGCAGCTGAGCAGGCACATCATTTCTGGAGAAAAACCTTGGGGGCATTTTTTTCAGTGATGCCCAGAACCTTGCCAATGTGTCCTTGGCAACACCCTCAGGAAGTGGCTCCACAGTGGGGTGAAGCCTGTGGTCACCCTAGGGGCGACAGTGGCTCTGCAGGTGAGATGTAGGTAATATTTTCACCCTTCCTTTCTGAACCCTCCCTATCCAAATGTTGGATCATGATGTCCTACAAAGACCTTAATTCCTAGCCAGTGTCTTGGCCCCCCACCTTCTGGGCACAGCCAGCTCCCTGAATTTTCCAGCATCCAGTTGATTTCCCTGATTTCCTGACATTTGTCTTGATTTTAGGTGAATCTAACACCGAAGTAAAGTAAAATACTTAGTAAATTGCTAAAGAATCCTTTGATATTCCAGCTTGCCCTCTCTGCTTCTCCTTATGAAGCACAGTTTTAATCAATTTGTAAGTAATTCAAGTGTTTAGCTAAATAAGATTGTAAATATTTACAGATGAGTATTCTGCCCAGCCCTGCCTTGCAGGTTTAAAGATGAATTTGTTTCCTTAGCTGTTTCAGGAAGCCAAACAAAACTCAAGCTTCACAGTGTTTGTTGCATTTGATTTAAAAAAAAAAAACAACAAAAAACCAGCTGCTGAAATGGTGAATGAATGAGCTAAAGAGTGATACATTTTTTGTTTATGTGCTCAGAAAAGACTTTATTTTCCTGCTATTTTTTTAATATTTTTTTTTAACTTAAAATGAATCTTTAAAAAAAGACGAGCAAAGCTGTTGGATTCAAGCCCAGACACTGTTGGGCTCGTACTGCACAGGTACTCTGCTTTATTGCAAATTCAGTCCTGTCCTGAAGGGTACATAAAATAAGAGATGTTATAAACTTCTTGTGAGCTGTTGTGGTGGTTCAACCAAGCCAGAATCTCAATTCAGAGGGGACACAGACCTCTTGAGGGAGCGTGGAGCCCTCCTTGGGTGGTTGCGTTGCCCAGGGGTGCCACAGCTGGGGAGCTGCAATTTTCAGCAAACTTCTGGATTTTTTGGGGGAGGGCAGAGAGAGCCCAAGAAGAACAATCTGAGAAAGGTGTGGAGGGCAAAGGAGGATAAAGCCATGTGGCACAGACACCAACCCCAGACATGGTGCAGAAGAGTAGGAAAATGCCGTGGTGTCTGGGAGAGAAAGATGACACACAGAGGATAAATTTGGAAAATACCTCTCCTTTCCCTTGGCATGGCAAGAGCTGCCAGCATCTCTTCCAGTGCAGATCAGCATATTCCTCTTATCCTGGGTTTTCACTCCCAGCTCTTTGCTGTGGCTGGAGACTTGTCCATCTGGGAACAGAAGGCACCTCAGGTAGGGGTGCAGAGGGCCACGGCAAAGGGGGTGTGTGGAGAAACATCTCACTGCCCTGGGGCTGTGCAGCGTGGTAGGAAAAGGCGATGGGGGAAATGGGAATTTATAGGGAAAATAGCTCAGCACTGGTGACCACCCACTCCCACCTGTGGAGATGGTAAAGCCTTCCCTGGGAAGGCTCTCAGCAGCCCAACCTATCTTAGAGGGTGTTCAGAGATGTCCCAAAGGTCTCCTTTTCATGAAGGATGTGCCACCAGCCTTGATGTTTCCCCTGGTCTCGCTGAGTGCCCCAGCAGTAGAGGAGAATGCCCTTGGCCACTGCTCTGGAGTGTTTCCTCCAAGGAAAGCCACTGCACACCCGGGATTCATTAGGGTTCCTGCAGCTTCACCCCTCCAGTCATCTAGAGGAGTTCTTCAAGCCCCTGTCCAGTCAGGGTGATTAGGATGGAAGCTGCCAGCCCAGCATACCTGGAGAAGGGCAAGGATAAAGGAGAAGACACGTTCCTACAGCGCTTCCAAGGCAGTTTGGTTTTCATGGAAGAGCAACCTGCTGGCTTGAACTTTTATGAGCCCATTAGAAGCACAGGGTGAGTTCAGACTTTGAAGACAAGTCAGCCAGTAAAACTCCCCTGGAGACTAAAGCACAGTAAAGAATCCTGCAGCAAAGCATGTTATTAAGTTTGCTGTTCCACTGCTCCTTTTTAAACATTTCTTAAGTGGAAATGCTTTGTTTCCTGGAAGGTTTTTTCTTTCAGCTTAAGTGAAGTTCTTTGTCTGCTATTTCATGATTTAGGCGTTAACACTGATGGATTTTAAGACAGACCAAATAAAATTAAAAGTATGTTCGTGGGTGCTTTCAGGAAAAGAAGGGTTTTATAGGGCACTAAAATAAGCAACACACATGGGATATTTAAGTTCAATAAAGCCCAGATACTGAGGGATGGGAACACCTGTAAAAGCTGAATTTAACAGCCAATAAAAGTGTCACAGGTAATGTCTTTCAGGGTGTGGGGTGACCTCAGCTGGGGCCTCCTGCACCCCTGCCCATGGCCCCAAGGGCTCCCTTTAGGCCACGGAGCTCCAGGCCTGGGTTTAGTTCGATCCTGGGTGTGCCAGATGTTTGAGACCCAAAAACTCCACGGGTTTCTGGGGAAATGCTTGGAGAAGGAAAAGGGATTCTGAAGTGCAGTTGTGGTGGAGTAGAGTGGCACTGTCGAACCTCTTCCCTGGCACTGCTGCCTGATTTCCTGGGTTGTCTCCCAAAGTGGCTTCTCAGCAGAGTCCTGGTGCTGGGTTGGGTGTTGACTGGTGGGTAGGATCCTTCACATTTGGAATGCTTGGGGCGTTGTGGCTGAGGGATCCCAAGAAGGTTTGGCTCAGTTAAAGTGGAGAGGACTTTGGCAAGAATGGGCAATGTCTGGAGAACTTTAATCACCAAAGAAAAATGGGAAAATAGATTTGTTTATACACTGCTTCTGAAGTTTTTTGAACCAAGAATTTTTTCAATGGATGTGGAGGATAGCCTTGCTTCTCTACTCTATATTTTATAGATTTTGTAGACTTAAAGCTGTGTTTCATGGAGGACAGGCTGCTGGATTCTGGAGGAAAGATGCACGTCCTCTAGTCTGGATAGGTCTCTTGGAGGGACTAAGGGCATGAGCTGTTTCTTCCTGGCCACAGGCAATGGAGTGAGAAGCTGTGGGTTTAATTTCCAATAGGAAACTCCAGAGCCTTTCTCAATGAAAGCAAAGCATGGGGCTGAGGGTGTGGTATCTCCACTGCTGAGATCTCTAAGAATAGGTTGGACCAGCATCTGTCAAGTTATTTGGGTCAAACTGATCATGGCTTGGGGCAGCAGGAGGGACCGTGTTGAGACTTCTTGGAGCTGAGCATCATTTAGGAAACAAGTCCCATTCCCTTTCCTCGTGTGTCTGCTTCCTCACTTCCAACCAGTGCAGCTCTTGCCAGGTCTTTGCTCTCCTCAACGCCCAAAAAATTGGCAAATTGTATCTATTTTAAGTTCTGTTCTGGGTTTTGTGTTTCATCTGTGCTTGCCCCTCCTCAGAAACCTCAGAAACCATTTTATCAGCAACCACAGGCTCTATGGTAGGAAACTTCCTTGTCATTATGAGTGCAATGGAATAAACCCCCTGGCTTCTAAATGCTATTCCCAGCTTTTAAATTCAAAGTGTGCCATGACTTTTTAACATATTTGAACCAAATCCTTGGTGTTCTTCATGTCTGTGGTTGTGCCTGGAGCTTTCCTAGTAAGTTTGAAGCCTGGGAGAGGCTGGAGTAGGAAATTATCACCATTTCATGGACCATCACCAACTGCAGGCATTAATTTGTTACAGCAATCAAGTCATTTGTACTGCTGGCAGTTTTGGTAGTTTGAGGGATGCATCCAAGAGTGGGGAAGAGCTTACCATCCACCAGTGTTTCCTAAATCTCTCACAGGAATTCCACCAGACTTCTGTGTTTCAGTGGAAGACGGGGGAGACAGAAGGAGGGGGAATGGCCTCAAGTTGGATATTAGGAAATTTTCCTCCTGGAAAGGGTGCTCAGGCACTGGAAGGGGCTGCCCAGGGAGGGTTGGAGTGCCCAGCCCTGGAGGTGCCCAAGGCAGGACTGGCCGTGGCACTCAGAGCTCTGGGCTGGGGGACAAGGTGGGCATTGGGCACAGGGTGGGCTCCGTGGGCTGGGAGGGCTTTTCCACCCTCAGTAACTGTGGTTCTGTGGTTCCCTCCCCCTTAGGTCAGACATGAGGAGTCCTTGTGAGAATAGAAGAGGCAGAAAACCTCAGAGCCCCCAGCCTGGGCTCAGCACCTGTGCTGAGGCAATAGTAAATATTTGGATGCTCAGGTGAACTTCAGAGACCTGACCCCCTTCAGCTTGGCAGAAAACTGTTTTCTTAAGGGGACATTTGCCTAGGAGAAAATTGTCCTCCCTTTGTCCCTTTTGCCTCATTTTTTGCCACTATGGTCACCTGTCTGTAAATTTTTATTAATTAAGGTACAAGGTGCCCAGAGACCCTGGGAAGCTCTGCCATGGCACGTGAACTTGGGGCGGGGGGTGCATTTAATTGATCCCAGGGATGGGGATCAATGGAAGTGGCAAGCCTATCCAGTGCACAGCCACCTGTGCTTTAGGGGTAACTTGGGGTTTCCTGAATCTGTGTCTCTCATGGGTAATGTGAGAGGCTCCCTCCCTCCCCTGGAATCCTCTGGCAGAGGGAGTTTGGGTCATCGAGTCACTCGAGGGACAGTGGTGGGGAAAATGAGTAGGAGCCCTCAGCAGGGAGGCTGAGCTCTCTGCCACTCATCCTAGAAAGCCCGGTTTTCAGCTCGCATGCATTCCTTTAAGGGGAAAAAAAAAATCCAAAGGAAAGGGAGTCAGGCAAAGCCAGTAAAAAAAGAAATCAAACAAAAAACCTCCACATTTCTCTTGGAGCTTGAGGCTGTGGAAAAACGGAGGGAAAAGGAGAAGGACAAAAATGACCTTGAAGAGGTACAGATGGAGGCACTGACACGAGTGTGCTTTGCTTCTGACAGAGTTGTAATCTTAGTAGAGAACTGAGCTGGGAAAGTCAGACTAACCCTGAAGTCTGGCAGCACAGCACCTTCCTGGGGCTGCTTATTCTTATTGCCAAAGCTGACCCAAGACAAGTTTTCCTCAGCTGACTTCCCTCCAGAACTGAGGTTTTCTGGCCAGAGATAATTTCTCTTTTTTTAGCTATTTGTACCATACTTAGTTTTCCTTTCTTCCTCTGGAGACAGAAGCAGTGAAAGATGTGAAATGCAATATAGCTCTTAGCCGGGCCGAGGTTCTCCACATGGGTTTTAATGACTCTCGTACAAGTAATTAATTTTATACAATTAACCCATCTACTTAATTATTCTGAGCAAAACTAGAGCATGATTTTGCTGCCTGTTCACTGAAAGAACCTCCCAGCTACCAGCCAGGTTCTTCTACGTGCTCCGATGGGCACGTCTACGTGCTTTGGCTGGCATGTCCCGAGCGCCTGAGTCAGCAGCCCCTTCAGGGCTGGTGTGCTGAACAGAGACAAGACCCTGCTGGAATGGAGCTGATCTTTGTGTGGTGTGGTGCCTTTGCCCCAGCCATGCCCTGGGATGGGTGGGAGCCACTGGGCGCTTTCCCAGTGTGATCCGCCCCGGATCCGACCAGCGGCTCCGCTTCCCAGGTGTCCTGAGCTGCACTCAGCTCTCAGCTCCTGGGGGAAATGCTTCTTCGTGGTGTCCTCCAACCCACAGGTACTGCAGGATAGCTTAGGAGGGAAAGAATGGGTGTGAGGCACGTCAAGGAGAGCTTTAATTCTGGTTTTCTGTGTGTGGCATGGCGGTTCACACCCTCACTGGCAAGAATCAGCTTTCAGTGGGCAAAAAGCCCCCCTGCCTTTGTGTCAGTGTGCAGGGAACCTCTGCTCAACACCCCCTGCTCCTCTCAGCAGCATTTCTCACCATAAACAGGCTCCTGAAGGAAGTGAAAGAAAGAACTTCCCTGTCGCTTCTTCTCACTGGAGACTTGCTTTCACCTCCAGGGAAGCCTCCTGCAAAGCAGGCAGTGGATAAAATAAACAAGAAGCTCTGGTGACTTCTCAGTGCTTTATTAAATCAGTTGCACTGAGGAAAGTCAGCTTTATGATGAAGTGATACCTCACATCCCCTCAAGCAGCAGCTGCAGGAGCTCCTGGCAAGGCTGGAGCACCTCGACCTCTTAGACATCCAAGTGTCTGTGAGATTAGGTTATAACCATTCTCTCCCATGGAAACCTTAAGCTCTTAAAAAACCCCAAAGCATTGTTATTAATCAAATACAGACTAGAAATATTAAAAGTTCCTCCTCAAGCTGTTCCTCTTCTTTTTCATTTGGAAGAGGGTGAGCAGTGTGCTCCGTCCTGGAGCCTCAAAGCCATGAGGTTCCCTGTGCTGGGCTTGCCTTGAGGGCAGTTCACTGAAATGAACACAACTGGATTCCAAAAATGATATTTTGATTACTGAGATAATGAGGAGGATGCTGAGCCCTTGGTCTTGAACAGGACCTGCTCCTCCAGCAGTTTTTTAGTCAGGGGAAAGCAATGGTGGGTGCTAGGTGACCCAGCTCGTGTATTTTAGTGATTTTAGCATGTGTTGTAATTGCAGAACTGAGCAAATTATATGCTTCTTAAAATCTTTATCTGGAGTCATTAGGATAGTCAATATTGCTGGAAATCAGCCTTAGCTTGGTGCATGCTGGTGTAGAAAAGGGGAATTTGGTATTTGCCTCAGAAACCCTCAGGATGACACATGCCCCAGTGCCTGTGGCACGAATGGAATTAACACTGGATTCTGAGCTGACTATTCAGTGATGATGAAAGGCCAACATGAGCATATGAGCACATCTCCTGTGGTCTCAGCGCTAAGAGGGGCAAGATTTCACAGGTTTGGGGTGAGATAATGGTTGGAGATAATTAATTTAGTCTAAATTTAGCCACCTGAAAGAGAGTCTTGTCTAAGCGAGGTTCATACCACACATATTGAACGTCTGTGTGCGAGTGGGCTGACTCACCCTCTGAGCACATCCCTCTCTTATCTATGGCCCACAGATGGAGCCTGCAGCACCAAAGTGTTTAACTTCTGCATGGACAGGCTTGGGTGAGCTGAATCCCACCCAGCAGTGGGCTGACTAAATGCATTTCTCCCGCGCTTGGGTGTCTTTGAGCGCTGCAGCCACTTCTGCTGCCAGGGAGCTGCTCCCAGTGCTGTGCCAAGCCCCTCCTAGAGCTCCACTTCTCTCGCAGCTTAGGGCAGTCTGGAGTAACTAAGCTTGGCTCACTGGAGCGAAGACATCTGGTTTGCCCCAGGGCTTGAACTTCAGTCTTTCTCCATGCAGAAATCCAGCAGTCTGGGCGGGAGCTCTGTGCTTTTCGTTCCAGACTGTTGGAAAGGCTGGGCTACTTTCGGGGTCTCTGGTCAGAGGGCATGTAGGAAAGCAGCTGGTTTGGGATGGCTCTGTTTGAAACTGGGGGAAGAAAGTGGAAAGGGACAGCAGGGAAAGAACACACTGAATATTTGTCATCTGGAGATTCACTGGGAATGGGGCTGGAAAACAGGCTTTTCTCATTTTCCACGTGGGCTGAAACTCAAGGACTCAGGCATGGTCAAGCTCAACATCTCACTGCTTGTGAGATGTCCTCTTCTGTGGGCTGAAGGGTGACTTTGTGGTGGGTTAAATGAACTGTCTCTGCTCCCTACCATTTAAATAGCTTTTTAATTAACTTTCTCAGAAGGAAACACTGCTTGAGGCACACAGAAAACCCAAGTCCTTGTCTGTGTATAATGGTTTCTAGTGCAGATAAATAAATGCATTATTAATTGTTATTAATTAATTAATTGCTAATTAATTATTTCCTGCTGCTCTCTTCATGCCAGCTGTGGCCAGTAAAGACTGTCCCTCTGCCAGTTTGGGATGATGCTCCTGTGGGAAGCTGTAGGGAGCTGGGGAAGTCCCAGATCCCTTATGCCACCAGTCCTGTCCCATCCACAGGCTGGGAATAACGATGGGATGAGGCTGTATGGGGAGAAACACGGAGTCCCAGCTGCTGGACTTGTGGTGGGGCTGTGGGAGTGAGGGAAGGTCCTTCTGCAACCCCACTGGGGGACAGTGACAAGGGGATGGTCCAGTGTGACTCTGCAAAGTCCTGGTAGGTGGGAAGAAAAGCCCTCAAATTATCAGCAAAGGGTCAGCCTGAACTTTGTAAGGTGGCTACAGCCTGTATTTAGATAGGAATTGTATTTTCATTGGGTTTGGACAGGTTCTCCTGTGTTCTTAGACCCCAGTTCTTCTGAACTTGTTTCTCCAGCCCTGAGCTAGATCATATTGAGGTAGCTGGTTGAAGCTTTTTGCTTTTTGTCCTTTTATTTGTGCGTTTTTTAAAAGCAGGGTTGAGTGGGTTGTATTCCTCTGTCCCTGTAGCTACAGAAAATAAAATTAAAATCTATTTCTGGATCTACCCAGATCAGCTCATTTTGTACCAAGTTGTTTCGGTCCACAATTATATTTAAATACTTGTTACAAAATTAACCCCAAACCCACAAACACAGCAAACTCCATAACTTGTACCTTCAGGTAGAAGGAGACAGAATCCCCCAAGCCCATTGAAGGAGAAACTTGAAGTATATCAGTTTGAAATAGTAAAGGGCAATTTCACCTCCCCAATTTCCTCCTCTGTGTATGTTATTAAGGTACTTAATTTGATGAGCATTGAAAAATAGTTTCCTTCTGGGTGCTTTTGTTTATTCTTCCTGAACTCTTATGTGCAAAGGTTAGGGCTGTCAGAGTTTTCTAGGAGAGGAAGTTGATTTATTTATCTGAATTTTTTATCAGAATAGCTGGAAGTATTTAAGCTGGAATTGCGGAATTTTTTTTAAAATACTTTTCCAAGTATGCAAAATAATTGGAAATTTCACGTGTTGCTTATGCCTGTCTCATCATCTGTCCTGCTCCTCTGTCCTCCTGCATTTCTCCCCTCAGTTTAATTGGCACAATCACCCTCAGGGAACAGAAAATAACAGCAGCAAAAAAGTGGTTTCATTGAAAAAACCCAACAGGCCAATCCTAAAACTATGAAATGGAATGGATAATGTCGAGATGGATTTGACCTTTGCCCATCTCCCTGGCTATAGTCAGTCGCTGCCATTCCTAGATCACCCAAAACACCATCGGTACAACCTCTAATTCTCCTCCCTGCTGCATTTTTATTAGCACTCTGAAGCTGGATGAGCCATAATTTCTCCCTGATTTTATAATGACTTGTTTCCAGAGCACTCTAAAATCCCAGGAAGAGGAGCATTAGGTCTGCAGACAGATACAGCCCTGATCAGGCTGCAAATTCAGGTTTTGATGTTGGCTTTTGGCATGGTTTGGCTCTACTGGGTGGAATTCATGCTTGCGGGTGTAAAATGTAAAATCAACCATCAGTGCAAAATATTTTTTGACTTAAGTTACACTGATTTTTGGACATGTTTGCATTTACACAGCATGTTAAATAAATACAGGTGAGAAGCTTAACCTGCTCTGAGCTAAATAAGGAAAGGCACCAGGTAGTAAAGGAGGTTATAGGTCACATTGCTTTGCTTCTTTCCCATGACAGATTTGAGGTAATATTAGTCAAAGAGAATTTCAGCATCTGCAGGGTTGTTTCAGTGTGGTTTTTATTAAAATAAGTTCTGACCACCAAAGCAAACCTCTCTAATTCACTCTTCTCAGGGCAGGCATACTGTAATCCTCTGAGGAAGGTCAGTGCCTCTGAGTCAGACACAGGGGCAGAGGGGGCAGGAATGTTGCACACAGCTTGCTAATCAAGTGTCTCATTAAGAAAAGAAGTTCATTTCCCTCCCCCATTTGTTTCCTTGGGGTTTTCCTCAGATTTCTTGGGGCTTTTGGATGTTTTCCCTAGTGTAAGAGTTCTGGCTTGTGTTTTACAGAGTTTACATCGTTTGAGAGGAGTTGAAAAAACTCACATCCTGCTTTCTCTTCTTTCTTATCACTGACAAATAAAAGATAGGCTGTTACAGCTGCTTTCTGGACCCTGCAGAGCTGTTCAACACACATTTCCTATTGCAAGTCGTGCAGCTTCCTCCTCTTGGTTCTCCTTCAGCACTAGGCAGTTATGCAAACAAACAATTTTCTGTGGCATATAAACTGAATGTAAAGGTATCTTCAGAAGCTGGATGTTCACCTTCAAATTCTGGAGGAAAAACGAGAGAAATTTTGAAGACTCCTGTCGAAGAAAGAAGGAAGGAATCCATGACGCATCTCAACCAAAGAGATCCATCCTGGAGAAGGGAGGAATGATGTTAAGCTCTCCACACCCAAAATAATTCAGGCAAAGATGTCATTTCTGAGGGACTCATGGCTAAAGCAGCCAGGGTTTTGGTGTAAACCTGCCTGGTTACCTGCCCTTGGGAGAGGGAACCACTGGGAATCCCAGTGACCAGAGTCTGTGGTTTGGGAAGAGCTGTCATGGCAATGACTGGGAGCCTGGGAACATCCTGCTTTCCAGTCTGACCAGTTGGGGTGTCCAGTTCTCAGAAAAGAGCTAGAACTGGACCAGTCAGGCAGCCCAGAAGAAGAAATCAGTGTTGGAGGTGGAAAATAATTGTGTGGTCTGGTTCCCATCGCTGGCTTTCCAAAAGCAGGGAGTTTGGAGCACCTGAAATGCTGCTGCAGGAAGCTCTGCATGAGTGTGGGCAGTGAAGGCAATGAAGGCTTGTGACAAGTACCTGTGGAGGTGTCAGTGGTGTTTCACCTCCCACCAGCCTTTTCCGTGCTTTCCCCAACCAAACGACCTGGTGGTTTCGAGGCTCTGCCAGGCTGAGCCACCCTTCCCAAATAATCCTTCCCACAGCCAGGAAGGAGCTCCAAGCTGTGGGATCGTCCGACCTCTCCCCACTTGCATTTGCAGCATGGAAGAAGCCATTGCCCTGCATTTTGAGTCATTTTAAATCCGGCACAAGTTGAGCAATGCAGGAGCAAGGAGTTGGGACAGCCTGACCATCCTGTTGGGATTAGCAGGTGGATGAGGGATGAATGTCTCAGAAGTGCTGGAGTTTTTCCTTCAGCCTTCACTCCCTGTGCCCCCATGGTGCTCCCTGCCCAGCCAAGCCTGGCAGCCCCCGTTTGCTTCCCCACACCCCCACAGGGCAGGCTAAAGGGTCAATGAGCTGTTTCCTCTCCTTGCTGGGAGTAAGGAAGGCTTGGAAACCCCAGACGGCGCCGTCAGTGCAGGAATGGACTGCAGGGTGACAGTGCACTGGCAGCACTGGCACGGTGAGCAGGATTTGGCATCTTGCATCAGCCCCTGGCAGGCTAAACAAAGCCCTCCAAGGCAGTTCAGGGGTTCCCCTTTCTCCCAGCCACCACCCACCCGCAGCCAGTGTGTCCAAGAACTGTTCCTATTTCCCCGAAATCCTAAGAATGTTACCTCTCTCCCACTTGAGGAGGGCAGGGATGACAAACGGAGCTTCCGCTCGCCGAAATTCCAGCTAAAATCTGCATCAGCCAGTTCATCTCGGGAAGCTTTCCAGGCCTGCCCCACATTCCCAGAGGCTGGAAATGGTCAGGTATGTGCTGTTGCTTCCCAGAACCTGCTGAACGGAGAGAATCCGTTCCCTCTGTTTAATGGGATATAACACACAGGTGGGGCTGGGGGTCTTCAAACCCTGCCATTCATTCCATGATTTCCATTCAAGGGGCTGGTTGGCTGTTTTCTATCCATATTCACAGTGGAGGACATTTAGTCCTAATTTGCATCATGAAACAGCAAAGATTTTACTAATAAAACCAGTGACTCTTTCTATACAGTGTATCAGGAAAATTGAAGTGACACAGCCTTGGTGAAATACTAATGTATTTGTCAAGCACCAGCAAACACACAGGTACAAACACTGCTCAGATTTCTCTTCACTGTCAGGTCTGGTAAAGGGCAGAGATGGGGGAAATGATTTATTCCACTTTTACTGGTATTTTACTGGTAGAACTTGCTGTGCAAGTTTGACATTAATGATATGAATAACTTGATTGAAATGCAGATATTAGGGAAGGAGAGGCTTTAAAGCCTCGTGCCTTGCCTCTAGGAACAAACTTAGCCACTAACTTTACTGACCCATGTGAAGGGAGAGATTTGGGGGTTATGAAACTCCTCTGCGTATCTTATCAAAAACTCTGAAAAGCAAAATAAAGTGCAACCACGGGGCTCAGAACAGCGAGTTCACCAACAAGAAAACACTTGCAGCACTGTCTGGAAAGGGCCTGAGAGGAAGAGCAGGGTGAGGGCTGTGATGCAAACCAGGTTCATTGAATAGCTTGTTCCCTGGAGTAACTTGAGCTTGATAACCACCCCATGTGGGTTTGATAGGACAGCTCGTAGCCTCGGTGGGGCTGGAATCGAGTTTCATCAGGTTCTGCTGCTATCTCTGTTTGGAGCCCATGATCTTCATCAAAGGAGCTTTTCCTAGGAAAGAAAAATGGTGCAAGAGATCCTGGGCCTCAGTCATACTTTGGGTGCAGCGTGGCCGCTTCCAAAATGTGTCTGCAGTGGGTGGTGGAGCTCAGTGAGAGCAAACTCTCCTTTCAGCTCACGCTCCTTGGGAAGAGCTGGGAGCTGTCCTGTCAAAACTTGCTTGTTGGTGGTGTTTTCCTCCTTTCCCCCAGAGCACAGCCCCGAGGAGGGCTGGCCATCACCACCACGTGTGGAAGGAGCTCAGGTGAAGCAGAGGACACTGCCTCTTTTCCAATGCCTGCTGGAGCCAACCTGATGTCTCAGACACCTGTAAATGTCACTCTTTGGGACAGATTTCCCCAGCACTTGGCTTCTGTTACCAAAAATGCCTGTGCTGGTGGCTGCTGAGGTGGACCACGTGAACATACACACACTTTCTACATGGACATTGCCTGCAGGCATCCAGAGCCTGCAATTCCTTCCCTCTCGTGCTGCTCCCAGGAACCTACATGCCAGTGTGCAGCATGGTATGCAGAAAATCCTGATTCCTCAACCACTGAACTAAAATACATGTTTTTCCATGCGTGGATTTATCTCTTGCAAAGCCAAGGTCTGTCACCAAATCACGAGGGCCAAGAGAGCAGAGCACCCTGGAAATTACCACAGGACTTGGTGAGACCGGGGGGTGTGTGCATCTAAAGTGGAGCAGTGCAGCCACGAACCCTTTGGCAGCTCTCCCTGCTTTGGGGATCATTTTGAGTAAGATGTGGCTTGGTTGTCCCTCCTCTACTCTCTCCTGGCAGGGAGAAGGAGTTTGCTATTTGAAATGAAATGATGAGGGTCAGAGAGAGGAGGGATTTGATGTTTGTGCAAAAATACCCCCAGACCTCAAGGATAATGTTGAATTGCTGGGCATTTTTGCAGAGGTGTAGAGCTGAGGGCTCCCCCTGAGACGGGTGAAGGATCTTGCACGGGTTTTATGGAATCGTTAAATTTGGAAAAGCCTCTCAGATCACTGAGGCCAGCACTGCCAAACCCACCATTAACCCACACCCCCATATCTACGTGTCTTCTAAATCCCTGCAGGGGCAGTGACTCCACCACCACCCTGGGCAGCCTGTGGACCACCAAGGCTTGCTCACACCTGGTGTTGCCCCTGTCGAGGCAGATGAACCTTTTGCAAAGGCCAGCACGGGGCTGCCCTTTCTGCCCTCAGAGACCAGAGGAATCCTTTGGGTCATAAAGTCACTTTTTCTATTTCCCCCATGCTCTTTGAAGGCTTCCCAGCTCCCGTTCCTTTACAAAGCTAGCAACAGCAAAGGCAGGGGGTGCCAGTGGCTGCATCAGAGCTGCTTCCTGCTGCCAAACGGGGTCTGAGCTTTACGTTTTTTCTGTGAATTGCACTGAAAACGGGGGCACAACGAGCACACCCTCCATGACCGCGTGAGCAGCAGCGGGTATTGCAGCACGGGTCAGCACAACCAAACAGTGACCGTGTTGGGCCACGGGGAAAGGGCTGCAAAGCTGCGACAGCCGGCGCTGCCTTCACGGGGATGAAAGGATGGCTGTGCGTAACTCCCGGCCAAGTCACCACTTGTGCAAGGGGCAGGAAGCTGCTCTTGCAGTCAGCCTGGTGAGCCTTCCACACCTCCTGCATCGTTTGTCCTGCAGGGAAACGGCTTTGCACAAGCGCAGGAAGCCAGCGGTGTCAAAGATGGGTGACACATTTGCTGGCTGAGGTTTGCGCCAAGTGCCACAGGGTCACTCGACCTGGAGGTGACCTCGGGAGGTCCCTGTCCAGCCTCCTGCTCAGAGCAGGTCAGCTCAGGGCTTGGGAACCTCCACGGATGGAGATGGCACAGCCTCCCTGGGCTTGTGAGCACGTGTGGCTCGTTGTACCTTCCCCGTGCCCGGAGGGAGAGCTCAGGGTCAGTCACCCACATCCAAACCCCACTGCAGTGCCCATTCCTGAAATAAATCCCTTGGGTAACAATCCTGGGGAGCCTCAAACCCACCTGAGCTTTGGGCTTCAAATCTGTTGTTGTTGCTCTGCTCGTCTCTTCAGCAGAGTAAGCAGGTTCTAACAAAACCAAAACTACACACTGAGATGTGTTTGATGTTGGCCTGAGACATTCCCAGGTCCTGGTGAGTGCAGGAGAGGTGGGGAGTGTGTCAGGATGTGCTTTGTGGATGTGGCTGGGCTGTCCTCTCTGTACCGGGCAGGACCTGTGGGCTGAACTTCTCCTTCTTTTCTGTTTTTGTTTTCTTCACAGATCCAGTTTGTTTTAAGGAGACTGCACATTCAGAGGCATTGCGTTATTCCAGTCGTCCTTGTTAAAATCTCAAAGGAAAAGTACATGAATTAAATATTTTTTTCCCCTTGCCCTAGGCAGGATGTAAAAACAAACCCATGGATGGCCACAAGATTTTTATTTACACTTTTTCACGACCGGTAGTTTTATTGTCGTCACTGACTGGTCAAGGAATAAAATGAAATCCACCCGTTTGCACCGCTGGTTGTGGAATTGTTATGTATAAAAAATGGGGTTTATGCACATTATAAACAAAGTTGGGGGGAGTTATACTTGCTACCGTAACAGGAAGTGTTACAGGGTGAAATGCATTGCAACAGACCCACGCAATGGCTGAAGGCAACGAAATTAAAGTAAAATTCATCCTTCTGGTGGCAACTTTTTTAGTGCTGTCACTGCTTAAGCAAATTGTGAAAGAGTTGGTGACGTTTTTGCTTTGTTTGAATCCTTTTAAAAATCAACTTGAACTATGTATTTAAAATTGGACGGCCAAGAATAAGACTGCATTTTCTTTAAATTAGTCTATTTAAATTTCTTTAAATTAACCTGTTTGAACTGGAATATTTAAGGGAGACTGCTGGGCAGCTTTGCTGATGTGGGAGTTTTGGAGTCCTTGAGATGTTGCCACTGGGAAAATGTTTATCAGCTGTAACACCTATGGATTTCTTAAAAGCTGGGAAAAGTTTCAGGTCAATCTGAAAAGCATTTTTCAGGTTTAACATCAGCATGGCTGAGTTTGATTGAAACACTTTGGGCTTGAAGTCTGATTTTAATCTTAGGACTTTTCTTCTTTAAAAAGGAGTAGCTTTTCCAAAGGCTCACTTCCATTGAAATCCAGCATGCACCGAGTGCTGAAGGCAGGGACAAGGCAATGTTCCTGAAGTATTTTAGCTGGAGACATTTGACCTGAATTCTGAAACTGGATAACAACGACTTAAACATTAGGCAGTTTTAAATCACCTGTGAAGTGCAACCTGAGCCTACTCTGGAGCCATGAGGTTGTTGATGGATGGATCCCTGACCTGAGCAGATGAGCTGACCAGTTCTGCAGCACAAGAGAGCTGGGGGTCAAGTGCTGATTGTTGTCCCCTCGCTCAGCACCTCCTGCTGCCACTGGAGGACAGGTATTCCCAGCATCAAACTGGGCAGGTTCACTTCCCAGGGACATCAGTGAAAAGTTTGCCCCATCCAGGGTCAGGCTGCCTTTGCTGGGGCCAGCGGGGACACAGTGCAGCCACGTGGAGCAGGTGTGGTGACAGCTGTGGGAGAAACCTGGGACATGTGGGAGCTCCTCCTGCTCTGCAAGGGGGCTGGACTCGAACTCAGACCCCCACCCTCGGTCCTACAAGGACCACTGTGATCACCACCATGGGCTTGTCCCATCTTTCTCCATCTCCAGGTTTGCAGGGTGATGTCCAGGCTGTGTGTCACCCTGTGTGACCTGCCCTGTCCAGCCTGCTCAGGTGTGGTGGGACAGCACCCGGGGCAGTGGGGATGCTCTGCTGCCCTTGCTGCCACCCTTTTAAACTGGTCTAGACCCCCTCAATCTGGTTAGATTTTCTATTTCTGATAGTTTAGATAGGTGAGCTGGTCAGCCTTACTCTTGGGCTGCGAACATCTAAAAATAAACTCAGGTAAGGAAGATGGCTTAGCTGGAACCACTTATTCTCCACCCAAAACAACTGGTTAGTTTAGTTTCCAGCTGTAAATCAGCTCAAATATCCCCTTTTGACAGAAGTGCCACAACATGCCTCAAGTGCACAAACCCCTCAAGCTGCTGTGTCCTTATCCAAGTTGTCAGTGCCACTTCAGTGCCACCCAAAACTTCTCCAATGGCCCTCCAGCAAATTGCTTTTCTGCCAAGGTTTCTCTTAGAGTGCCAGAAATACTGACTTAAAGCTTTTGTGCCTGGTGATATTAATATGTGAGCAAGCAGAAATTCTCTTCCACACAACAGGAGTTCTGCAGCTCGAAGGGCTGGACAGGCAGATCCATGGAATTGGGACATTCTTTGCAGTTTCCTAAACTGTCCTCTCTGTTTCTTCGCCTTTGGCCAGGGCTATTTATTCAATGGCTGTTGTGCACAGCATTTTATGTCTGCCAGGTTTTATTCCTCTTCACTTTTTTGAGTCAGTTATTATGGGGAGAACAGCCAACTCTGCTGCACTATTTTGAAATCAAGATTTCTCTAATAAAACTGACTAAATTACTGATTACAGGCCAATAAAATACTTCTTTTTACTAACTTCCAAAGCCTAGGAAAGCTTCCCTTCTATCTGAATCCATTCTTCCTTTTCTTTTTTTTTTAAATTTTCTTCTTTTTATGTACAGTCAGTTCAAAGCAAGAGTGAGTTTTGCTTCTGCTGTGGAAACTTAAAAAAACCTGAACAATTTCCTTGTGAAGCATCTTTAACTAATACTGGTTGTCAGGCATAACTCACCCTTGGTCAGGCCCTGCTGTTCCCAGTTACCTTGTTGTCCCCCACATACTCAGAAAAGTGCTCCTAAAAGCTCCTTCATGACTTTCCATGGCCTGAAGAGAGGATCACTGGCTTCTCACTGCCAGAGGGCAGGGTTAGGTGGGATAATGAGAAGGAATCCTTCCCTGGGAGGGTGGGCAGGTCATGGCACAGGGTGCCCAGAGAAGCTGTGGCTGCCCCTGGATCCCTGGAAGTGTCCAAGGCCAGGTTGGAGCAACCTGGGCTGGTGGAAGGGGTCCCTGCCCATGGCAGGGGTGGCACTGGATGGGCTTTGAGGTCCCTGGATTCCATGAGATGATTTGCTTTCTCCACCCTCCTTTTCCTTTTTGCAGATAACGTACAGCAGGAGTGACATTTGCCTTTTTGCCATCCCCGGGTCCTTTCCTGATGCCCAGGATCTTTCAAAGATGATGGAGTGGTCTTGCAAGGACACCAACCAGTGTCTCAGCACCCCTGGATGCCACCCATCAGGTCCCATGGACTTTTTGAACAAAGATTTCTCAAGAGGCCCTGACTTGAATCTCTCCCAGCACTGGTACCTTCCCTCCTCCCTGAGCCCTGTCCCCAAGCTCGGGGTCCTGGGAGAGCTTCCTGGAGAGCAGTGAGGCAGAGGAGGCACTGAGTGCCTCATCCCACCTGCACCACCTGTCACTGAACCCTCCAGCACACTCTGCCATGGGCCCACATTGTCCTTGCCCGGCTTTTTAGTGCCCATGTAGGCGTATGAACTCTTCTTGCTGCCCTTGACACCCTTTGCAAGTGCCAGCCTGAGGTGAGCTGTGGCCTTCCTGATGCCACGTGTCCCATCAGACTGTCCCTGCTCCCAGCCCTGTGTGCTGCCTCCTCAGTCTAGACAATGGTTATCACATCCCCAGACCACACTTATTCTTGTGAGAACTCGTTTTCAGTTTTGAAGAAGAAAAATGCCTCAAGACAGAGATTTCCTTCTTTGTTTAGACCTCAAAGCACTCGTGACACTTGAATTTCTGCTTTCTCGCTGTCCTAGGGAAGCACTGTGTCTCCAGTTTCTTACCTGCCAGAAAATCAAGATGATATTTGGATGAGTGTTTGCTTGTAAGTGGTGCTACTGAACCATGAGCTGCCAGGAGAGAGTATTTAGAGCTGCCATGAGTGTTTATAGAAGTGAAGAAGCCTCACAAACTTTGCTTACACATGAAAAAATGCTTTAAAAAGTGTTTATTCTAGAAGGTAGAGTTTAACTCTGATATAATTACATGATGCTGTTGGTATTTTACAGGCCTGGGCAGATCCCTGGACATTCTTTTCAGGGCCATGGTGACCTTTACATGCCGTATTTAATGGCAAATTAGAGAAAAAGAGTCATTATTTGAATACATGGTATAATGGTTTAATCCATGTTTACGTGCTTATTTGGAGTCACTCGGTGAACAGCAAACCCTGAGGAGAACAGAAGATGTTGGTTCAGGCTTTGCAAAGCTCCTCTGCAAAGCAAACAGTCCTGTGCTGCCACTTGGTATGTGATGGCTTTATTCCCATTGTATGGAAAGAAGGTATGGGCAAGAAGAATGTGTTTGACCATCCAACAGATTAAAGGATTAAAGGATTTGCTGTGTTTTGTTGCCTTCCCTCTCGAGGGGGAGTGAGTTCCTGTAAATATTTGATTTCAGTTCCTGGAGTTTTTGAGTATGGACAGGTGGTTCACATGCCTTCATACTCTTCTAGGCATGTATTTGTTTGCTTCTCAGGTACAGAGAATTGAATTTATTCCCATGAGCACAGTTAGCCAGGTAAATATTGGAAAGAGGACATTTCCACTTATCCATCAATATATGTTAGGACTACTGGAGGGTGGCTCAGGACCTCTGAAAACTTGAAATATATTCTAATGGGGAAACCTGTGAGATACAGATACTGTGCAATATCAAACTGTGTGTAAAATTGCACAGTTTCTTTATCATATTAGAACAGCTTTCTAAATCTTGACATGAAGTGACAGAACAAGGGGGAATGGCTTCCCACTGCCAGAGGGCAGGGATGGATGGGATATTGGGAAGGAATCCTTCCCTGGGAGGGTGGGCAGGCCCTGGCACAGGGTGCCCATAGAAGCTGTGGCTGCTCCTGGATCCCTGGAAATGTCCAAGCCCAGGTTGGACGGGGCTTGGAGCAGCCTGGGCTGGTGGAAGGTGTCCCTGCAGCAATTCTTATTTGCAGGATTTTTCTTGTGCCCCCAGCCCAGGGCTGATGTTTTGATGCAACTCATGTGGACCTTTTGCCCACCTCTGCAGACTGGCCAGCAGCCAACACTGGTCTCTTCAGGTGACAGCCTGAGTTTTGCTGTGGGATTTCTGTCAGGCACACAAGGCAAAGATGCCTATGAAGGGAAATTCTGTTGCCAAAACTTTGCTCTGAAGGGTTTTCCCGTCCTCAGAGCATTTATTCACTTAGACAGTGCTCATGTAGACAACTAACCTGGAGAACTGCAGAGAGACAGACCATGTCATGGTGTCTGGAAATAAATCCCTTCAGGTCTCTAATGGATTCTCCTGATGATCTACCAAAGAAATTTTTTCCCCTCTATCATCAGTCTCAAAAGTTTGCCAGTCCTTGGTGTTTAAGCTTATGGAGCAGCAATTATAGATTATTCCATTTCGGCATGTGGGATGACCACACAGACACCTCACTAATACCAGTGAAATAGGGTTTCCCATCAGGAATGAGAGCAGGAATATTTGAATGGCTTTCAGACCTTAGACCCAGACTTGTCTCATCCTGCTAAACTTGCTTACACACACCTAGGCTGTGTGCTGGCCAGACCTGGTGTCCATTTCTGGTAAGAGAAAGAGATTTGGGACTGCTGACTCACAGCAGACAGATAAAGCAGCTGAGCAGTTGAAGTGCCTTAATTCAGACTATTAATACACACAATGCATAGGAATGAAACTGGCCCGGAGCAGTGGGGTACATTTACATATGCAATGTAATTACATTCTATACATAATCCACTATGCTAAAACCTTTCAGGAGTCATTGTTAGAAGTCTTTCAGTGATTGAATGTTAGTATAGTTTATAATGTGTACAAGCCCTTTATGACGCACAGCATTGCTGTACCTCTCATTAAGGTAAAGTATTTCAAACTGGGGTGGTAATGGTAGCAGTAAGGCAGACAGATTATATGAATCCAGGCAGCTATGATTGGTTCAGCTCCCCAAAGGCTTTCCTTTCCTTGGTTGGAAGGAAAACCACTTGTCTGCTGTCCCAGCCAGTCTGGGTGTGCAGCAAAGGGAAAACTCATCAGTCTGTGTCGCTGCATTCTTCAGGAAGTCACACTTCTGTACCCACCCCTGCCAGATGATGTCAGAGTCCAGGAACCGGGGAAAAACTGCTGGAACAAGTGTGGTGTTGCGCCAGGTCAAGGGCTGGATGGAGGGATGTGGCTGTGAAAAGCTTTGCAAGCATTGTGATACAATCCTGGCTGGCCAAGCCTTTCCCAAAGTCTCCCTAACCTCCACTTTGCAGTGTCTTGGCTGCAAACCAGAGGGATTTCGCTTTATTAGGATTCTCTCAGTTCTTCTGCCCTGCAACGATGTGGTTACGCTCTTCTTCTTTATTCTTCCCATAAAATGTTTTGTTCTGGGTAGTTTCTTTCTGCTCCAGTGACAGCACTAATGCCTGAGAGTACAGAAATGGTCCTGCCTTTGTAATTTTTATCTTTTTTAGTTATTCTATACATTCAAATCCCTCTAAAATAATAAAAAAAAAGGGAGTTGCAATTCCACATTACGTAGAATCATAGAATTGCAGAATATCCTGAGTTGGAAGGGACCCAGAAAGCTCACTGAAGGCCAACTTTGATGTAAGAAGGAAACATGACATTTTCATCTTAGTCTGTCACTACCAAGTACCCCAGTCCATCTTTCTCCCTCCTCTTCTTTTGTGTAAGTCATAGATGATTTAGGCAGCCTTAGGAATCTTTGCAATTTCAGGCAATTTAGGAAAATTTTCCAAGAATCAAAGGACTTTACACATCCAAGATGCTCTGAATCATCCCCTGTAGGTGCACAGCCCTATCCACTGACTACACTGGGGAGAAAACGTTCTTTTTCGGCCTTCTGAGTCACAGCTCAGTTGGATTTGCAAACCAGCCGGAGGAGCATCAGACAGGAGGTGGACCGTGGGTTTGCCTCCTTCCTCAGGGGGGAAAACAATTCCTGGGATTTGTCAAAAGGAGTCCTGCTGGCCCTGGCAGCCTGTGGGAAGGCAGCAGCCAGCAGCACAGACTGGGCTCAGAACACACCCCCTTGATCTCGTGGGATGTTGTCTCTCAGCCACCAGTAGAGACTCACAGCTGATCAGGACAACTTAAGGATGGACTCTCCTTCAGACCTTCCAGCCCCATTCCCACCTCCCACTGTGGTGCCTGAGGAAGAGCAGCACAAGCCTCATGGGGTTTCCCACTGGAAACCCATAATTATTTTTCCATGTACTTATGAGACCTCCCATGTAAGGTTTTCAGCTTCTTTTGAGCCAGAAGGTAACAAACATCTCCCACCTACCTTTCCACAAACCTCCTTCTAACCTTCAGTGCCCTGCTATGCCCTTTCTTGGAGCACAGGGACTCCAAAACCATGGGGTTTCTTACAGCTCTCTTCTAGCACGTCTCCCTTAGCTGTGAAGAGAAGAGCTCCTGCTGATGGAGATGGGCAGCTCCCAGTCCCCAGCGGGATGAAGGGCTCTTCCAGATGTTCTGTGCAGCTGGAAAATCTGCTGTGCTCATAGGAAAGTGACTGCAATGCTTGGGGCTGCTCATGTGGTTTTTATCTGAACGAGATTTGGTTAATCTGTGACACAAACACATCTGTTAAAGAGATAAGATGGCTTTGCAATCCTTTGGCAACCTCAGTGGGCTTGGAGCAGAGTCAGTTCCATGCACTCAGCACTCCAGGATGAAACTGCTCTGTGGGGCAGTGCAGGCACCTCCAGGATTCAAAAAGCCATTTAATACCCATAACCTGGAGTGGTTTTCTCCCCATTGTTGAGAGAGACAGTCCTAAATCATTTCCTCACAGCTCTATTGGCCTAACTCTCCTGGTCAGAAATGTCTCCTGGGCAGAAACCATCTTGGTGGAGTGGTCAGGACAAAAGGCTCTGCCCTCAAAGGGAAAGGAGAGCAAACAAGAGGCAGTGCAGAGCTGGAGGGCAAAGAGGGTGGCTGAGGCTGTTCTGGGTGGTCCTTCTGACCTGCAGAGGCCCCTTGGGCACAGCTGGAGGGTCACGGCACATCTGCCACCCCTCCCTGCCCTGCACAGGCACTGCTGGGCTCTGCACATGGGAGGTTTGCTCATCCTCGTATTCCTCTGCTCTTTCGTCCCTTCCCAGACTCTTCCCCTTCCTGCGTTTCCATCCTTCCTTTGCTCTCACCAGCTCATTTCTTCCCCCTCTTCCTATGCTGTCTCTCCATCACTCCCTCTCTGCTCTTCCTCCCATTACCCCATCGCTTCCCCCCAGCTCTGCCTCCTGGGGGATAATTTTGTTTTCCCACACAAGGGATTCAACGAGCTGACTCTTTTTCTCTGTCAAGCTGTGTCTTTTTCCAAAGGAAGCCCTTCACACAAGGGTCTGCACTATCCCTTTTTGTTCCTGGACCACAAAAGCTGCTCCCCGTGGAGACCTCTGGGCACCAGGAGAACATAAATAGCAATAATTAATGGAGCACATAGGAGAGAGGGGAGGACCGACGTGGGGCTGATGTTTGGGACCATGAAAGGAAGGCTGTGAGATGTTCCTCCTGCAGCTGTGGGAGCTGTTACCACTCCAGGCTGGTGTGAGCTTGCAGGAGTTACCCATTAACACATGAGGAGGCCCAGGGTGCTGACATAAGGGAGTTTAATGAACGATAACCACAGGTTAGTACAGACGTTAGTCCAGGTCCTTGCAAGGTCTGCCCAATGGCCCGTGGCCAAAGTTAACACCAGGCAAGGACTCCAGATTGTTCCTCCATGCAGCAACATCTATCAAAATGTATTTGTTGGCAGACCATGGTGAACAGGCCCACAATGCAAAACCCTTTCCTCCAAGACATTCCTACCTGAGAAGGTGAATTTCTGGGGTTCCTCCAGCACACTGGGGTGATGTCTTGATGCACCACCAGGTGAGCTTGTGGCACTCTTCAAAAGGCACTGAGCCAAGAGGTGAATGCTGGAAATTAAGGCTTGTGTCTGCTCTGCACAGCCTGTACAGGAAACTTCTGCAGGTCCTTGTGCCTGCAGAGAGCTTTGCTGGAGGAAAGGGGAGTGAGGAGACACAGGGAAATGGCAGGAGGGAGCAGGGAGCTCTTCCAGCCGCATCCAGGAGGTGCCTCCGTCCTGCAGGCTCCTGGAGCAGCAGTCACATCCCAGTGCATTTCATTTAAACCTCCACAGCAGCTGGGCTGTCAGCCTTGCTGCAATGACACCTGAGAGCAGCCCTCCTGACACGAGGCAGCAGCAGGTCTCTTCTTTCTGGTCCTCCCCATCCTCCCAGGCGTCCATGTGCCCATGGGTGACACGCTTAACCTGGTGTCCTGTATGGATATCCTTTGGGAGGTGGATGGGAGGGCTCAGGGGTTTCCTGGCCCTTTGGACACATGGACTCCAAAGAGACCCTCCTACATGTGCTGCTCTACCATCCTCAGCTCCAAGGAGGAAACCTCAAGGACCATGGGACCACATGGAGGGCCATGCTCTGTTTATATTCCCAAGTGTCTCACAGCTCTGAGCTCATTTCCAACCACACAGAGAGCCCAGGGCTCTGTTTTCTGTCCCACAAAGGACTGTGCAGTTCCCTGCAGGGGGAACACCCTGTCACTGAGCTTTGCTCTGTGACTCCATGGTTTGGGTCCACAACTCGCTGGGCCCCCCAGCATTCCAGCCTGGCACCATGCCCTGGGAACAAGAGCAAGGGACAGCTGTGATTCCACACCTTCTCTGCCTTCTCTCGAGCTGCCCCGTGCCCCGTGAGGTGCGTCAGAGGCACCTGGGGTGGCTGAGATGGGTGTGGGCTGGGCAGGCGGCAGGTGGGTTGCTCTGTCTTCACACACCTACGTCACACGGGCTACGTAAGAGGCAGCCACAAACAAATAGGTGTTCTTTCCACTAGCCAATTGAAATAAAACTGTTTTGCTCCCCAGAGGCACTTCTGCTGTGCTGCAGCACGACTGTTTGTGCTTGATAATGCCTCTGCTTTGCATAGAGGGGGGATTTAAAAAGCTTTCTCAATGTGCCAGTTCACCTGGGGGCAACATTAAATATCTTTCACCTTTCTTTAGGCTTTCATCCCCCAAACAACTTATACATAGCATTTTAAACATCTTTTTTTCCCTTGATAATTGGAGAAACATCATCCAAGTGGTGCTATCATATTTTGGCCAGGGGGTTTCCTTTCAGAGCATGGAGTGCACTGTCCAGACAACACTAGCTCAGCCAGTTGGCCCCAATAACCCTTTGGGCTCTTCTTGGACAACATTCTGATTCCTTTGGTTGCTAAAAGTTTTCCCTGACCTCTTGCAGAGCCAACATGAAGCTCTGCTTGGTTCCAGGCTCCACTTTTGGACATTTCTGTTCCACAGGCAGGTGTCCCCCTGGGAGGTGGGAGAGCTGCTTTGGCAACCTGCAGAAGTCCCTGCTCCCTTCCACCCTCCAGCAGGAAAGGGAGGGGAAAGCCAGGATACAGCAGGTGGGTCTTGAAGAATTAAGGGGTGGGTTGACTCCTTCTAGCAAGGAAAGGCTCCCCATATAAATACTGTCATGAGAAAGGTCAGTTTGGTCAATAAAAGCAATGTTTGACCTCTTGCCTGCTGTCCTCTGGACCTGGTTAACAACTAACTATGTTAGTATTTTGGGCATGGAGAGATCACAAGATGTTCATTGACAACCAGAGACTCTCTAGAGCATTTCAGCGAGGGACAACCAGCTCCTCCCTGCATCTCTTCTGTGATTGTGTTGCCTGATTTCTTTTCTGATCCAAAATTGGTGCTTGTGCTGAACTCTATACTTTGCTTTTCCAAGGAAGCTGCTTTTGCAGGCAAATTCCTTTCTGTGAAGTACGAGCCTGACTATGAAATGCCAAAACATTTGCATGGGCTGGTGGTAGGCAGACAAAGAGCTGCCATCCTACAAAAATTCTCCCATTTTATGGTGGAAGAGTAATGGAAATTTAGAGTTGTGGGTTTTTTCATGAAAGAAAGGAATTGATGGGAAAAAGTGACCCTGCAACAGTGAATTTATTGGAAGTTAATCCACTTACCTGGAGGATTGAGGCGTTGCAAAAGTTTATCCCAAGCACTTGTCCAAGAGTCTCCATGAGAGGTTAAATCCACTCTGTCTGTCAGGTGGAGGGGAAGGGGAAGGTCTCAGCTGTGTTTTGACCAAGCAATTCTTTGCTAGACCTAAGAAATTCTTCCCAAGGACGGTTTAGTTGAACTTGGCTTGTTTCCATGAAAGTATTACGTTCCAACAAACGACAGATTTGTCCAAAATTTTCCATAGGCTCAAGCTGAGGCATTTCCTTGCTTCCCAGGATACAAAAGAGGTGAAAACAACCTCCTGTTGTCGGTGGCGGGGGGAGAAGCCTCTTCCAGTTCGGACTGAATGTGGCTCTGCACGTCCCCTCCTGAGTCACCAGGAGTCCACTCAATATGTGTAATGTTATTAAGCAAAATAAACTTGCCCTTAAAGATGCTTTTGTTGGAGCTCAGGAAGAGTCCAGGTCCCAGCTTGGAAAGGCTACAGAGGAGTTCCTGCAGTGCCGACCGTGGCCCACGATGTCTGAAAGGTTCAACTCCATCACTGAGTCTGCAAACATGATGGTCTCGAAGGTCCTTCCCAACCCAAGTCATTCCATGACTCTAGGACTTTTTGGTTAAGGACCATGCTTATGGGGAGGTTAAGAATTTAGCTGGCCATGTAGGGCATCACAAGTAGGTTTTAAAATATAAAAAAAAAAAGAAAAAGAAAAAAGAAAAAAATTAATTTGAGCGTAAAAAGTAATAATTGCTTATTTAAATGTTACACTCAACCAAGGGACCCTCAGCCCTGCCCTTCCATGGAGTTTTCCTATTGTGTTCCCTTGCTATCATTAATACATTTATTTTAAAATCGGTTTCTTTTCACCTGTTTTGATTTCTGATATCACTGTGAAGTAGGGCTGAAGTGATTTGCTGCCTAATATGCACTTCTTTATCTTAATAGATCCGTATTTCTTTTAAACATTAATTTTGCCTTTATTCATTGCACCATTCCTATGTTAAACTCCATTCTAAATGAAAAATATTCTTTTTCTTATGATACATTCTTGTTTAAATACTAAAAACCTATTCTTGTTTAAATACTAAACAAGAAGCCTAAAAGAAGCCTTATCATAGGCTGCTGAGGAGTATTTTAAATAATGAAGATTAAAACTTGGAAGAGGTTTATTATAACTTCCAATTAAATTTGGGGATGCACACCGGGTGTCTTTGGGATGCAGGTGTACTCGCACATGTGGCCACATGTTACCTTTGACATGAGGAGCTTGGGGTGGATGGGCAGCTTTGGCGGAGCTCATCTCTCTAAGTCTGGTTTAAACCTGCAGGTTTCCCGCCTGTGGTGGATTCGTCTTCTCCCTTTCCCCTAGGAATGGTCATCATACCCCTCCTTAAAAAGCAGGTCTGAAGACAGGAACCACTTTTGGGGCAGGGTAGTGGGTTTGTAGTAGAAGCGAAGGTACCCACAGCACTGAAGACACAGAGACACAACTTACCAAACCCTTCATGGGCTGAAGATCTGGTGTGTCACCCCAGAGCTGCTCCTGAGGATGGACCAGAGAGCTCCAGAGGGCTCTTCCAGCCCGAGTTATCTGGGATTCTACCAGTGCTACTTGTGTTCATTCTTGCATATAACAATATTCGCTCTTCTTCACTGCTGCTGTAGGAAAGCCACCCTGCTCCCTCCACCAGCTGATGCCAAGGTCTTCTGCCCTGTGCTGAGGCTGGCAGAGGTACCAAGCCCAAAGTCTGAGCCCCAGTGGAAGAGTCCAGTTGTTCACCTTCAGCTTCTGACAATAAATGTGACTTGGCTGTTTTTACATCTATCTAAATCATACCAGCGTTGTCTGGAAAAAGAAAGTGGGCTCCCAATCCAAATGTTCACATTTTCAAGGTTTTAGATAGGTTTTAGCTTGATGAGAAACCAGCTCAGTTAAATGAAAAAGCAAAATTTGCTGAAAAATTGAGTGTTCTGAAACTCCTTTTTCAAGTAAATTAGCTTCTTATCATGGTAGAGTCTGTGCTCTGAGAGTAATGAGCAGCAGGGAGGGATGGAGGGACACGAGGAGGGGGTTTATGGGGGAACTGCAAGTGTGCCATCATTAAATTATTTGTGATTAAACACCAACAATGGGGTAAGGAGCACTTGATTTGAGAAGACTCGAGCGTGGCTGTGAACTGTAAGGTGGGGCTGGTTTGTGCAAGTCAAGCAAATCTAGACTAGCCTAAAATCTGATGATGGATTGCTCTGTCAAAGCTTTATTCAAGCGGGTGCATTTATGGCCATTTAATAATAAAGAATCTTATTCATAACCTCCTGTGTTTCCTCCCCATTCATGTGCTGAATCATGAGCAATGTAACTTATTTTGTCAAGGAAGGATCTGCCTGTGAAAATGGAGCTAGAGGCAAATAAATAAAAATGTATTAGTCACTCAAGATGATTTACATGACTTCCAGTTCCTGCAGTAAAATTTGTAGTTGCTGAGAATAAGCAAAGAGATTGAATGTGCTGAGAAGTTTCACCTCCTTCTCTCAATCTAATTTGTTCTCAGACAAACTGTTATGAAATTGCTGAAGCCAAGAGTTCCTCAGTGTGTCTCCTGTGGGTGAAGAAGAAAGGAAAACGAAACCTTTTGTACTGCAGCGTGGTCTTGTAGTGTCTGGCTGAAATCACAAGGGACAGAAATTTCATGGGAACCTTTTCTAGGGACCTTCCCTGTCCGTTTTTGCAACATCAGACCTGGATCAGCTCTTAATTTTTTTAGAATCAGTTCTAAATCTGATACACAGCTAAAGATGAGTTTTTCCAATTGTTTTGTTGCACTGAGCATCCCACGGGGCTGTTTCATGCTGAGTGACACCTGCAGGTCTTTCAGTCCCCTAACAAACTACATAGGAAATGGCTTTGTGCCTGCCTTGCCATTGCATCCCACTGAAGATGGAGAGTGGGAAGCACAGCTAAAATTCCTTGAGCCTAGGAAAGGACACACACTTTGCAAATCATGTTTGCAGCAGCCCAACATTACGCAAATCCTGTGCAGCTTCACCAGTGTCACGTTGGACGTGGCAGCTGAAGTCACCCAACTAGTGAATAAACAAATATTTAAGAAAACGGTGGTAAATGTTCACTTGTTTGCAAAGAAGGTTTAAAGGGAGCTATGAGAAATATTTGCAACAGAGGGTGGCTGAGGAAGTGACTTCAAAGAGGAAATCAACTTCCTAAAATGTTAATTCTCTATTCACAAAGCCTCATAGGAGAGATGGTTTTATTTTTGCTGTTGCATTTTGAACCAGGCTGTGAAACTGTTGATCTTGGCTTGCTGTAAACCACTACCTTCCCTTAATTCTTTTCTGTTTGGTATTTTAACAGAAAAGCCTCACACATTTGGCACCACTTCCTCCATGGTCCAGAGCCCTTGCTGGCACAATGGGGGAGGTGAGGACTTAACTCTCAGCCAGAAGATCTCCAGAGATGCTTTGGGAAGTGCCCAAGAGTTGCAGAAACCAAACCCCTGGGCTCTGCTGAAGCAGAGTTGCTTTTCGAACTCTTGTATCTCCTTGAATGTTTCCCTGTTTGTTCTGTAGTTATGGGAGGCACTAACTTGGTCTTCATGGAGTGTGTTCATACGCTCCTCAAATTTCCCTCAAAATGAGGCAAATACCCTTTTTCTTTCTCCAGACTGAGGAAGAACACAGGGAAACCTCAGCTCAGTGTTTTATCCACCGCCACCCACTGAGCAGGAGAGCTCTCCTAATTGAATGCAAACCATCTCTGATACAGAGTGAAGATTATTGGGAACATCCGAGGTTACTGCACAGGAATGCTTTTGGGATGGGTTTATATCTTTTACTTGATCTATTCCACGGTCAGGTTGGGAAGTCCTGTGCTTACCATCCAGACTGGGCCAGTGGTGATAGCAAGCACTGCAACATCTCACCTAGCAAACAGTTAAAGAAGGTGGCTCATTGTTCCAGTGCCAGAAATATACCCTGAATGTGGCCAAAATTCCACTAATTCATCGGACACTTGGAAAATTCAGTCCATTTCTAATTTACAACTGCTTTTCTTTTCCCGCTTCACTTTGAATGGTGTCTCCTTCTATGTCTCACTTGACATGATGCCTTTTGAAGAGCTGCTCTGAGGTCGGATCACCTCATCACTTATGTAAGAACTCGTATTTCACATCCGAGCCAGCTCAACACAGATTTGTTTTAATTAGTACCTACGGCTGCTCCTTAGCAACTCTGCCATTATTTGTTAGGCAGGAATAATTAATATTGTCCAGGCAACAGGCTGGAAAGCCACAACTGAAAGGACACCAAGTTGTGTCAGTTCTCAGAGTAAGGTTTGGACAGTGCTGGAGAAGAGAACTGGAGTTGGCATCACAGCTCTGAGCCATGTTTTGTTGCTCTGTCGTGGTTCACTGAAGATTTTTGGTGATTAAAACCACATAAAAAGGTTTTTCTGGCAGTCTCACAGAGCTGGGTTTCCACCCCAAAGTGGTGATGTTTCGTGGGGGTCTTGGTTTCACCTCCCGCCTCTGAAGATTTATCACCCTAAATTCAGGAATATCCTTATTAGCCACAGCCCAGTGTTTCCTTGATGAGTGCCTATGACAACATTTTCTTTGGGTAAATTTTCATGGTTTAGGGAAAGGAAGACAAGGGGAAAACATGCCTTCTGCAGCCTCCCTGGCGCTTGGAGTGGTGGGCATTGCTTTCCCTCTTTGGCCCCTCTTGTGTGTGTTTAAAAGGTTTCAGGAGCTCCCACAGAAAAAGTCTCCTGCAAACGCTGTGCTTTTGGGGAAAATGAATGGGTGTTAAAATCCCGTGTCAGCAGGGCAGGTTGGGACAGGGATGCTCGTACACACCTACCTCCACCACGGGGTAAGCCTGCAGTAATGAGCTACACCTGGTTACTGGGACAAATAAAATACAGAAGGGGAATGCAGTGTCCCCAGTGCTGTGGGAATATTTTGGGGTTCATCCTGAGCCAGAACCATGAACTGCCACTCTGATTTTGGAGGTATTTTCCAACCATGACGTTACAGTGATCCTGCTGATTAAAGATCTGAGACGCTTGCAAGCAAGATGGTCCCAGTTGTGTGACACTGTGTTTTCCCAGTGCCCTTCTGGTATCAGTAATTTAACAGGAAAAAAAGAAAAGAAGAAAAGATATTAGGGTTGCAGTTGCTTAGAAGATACAATGCATTTTCAGTTTTCTCTAGATGTGCCTTGCCATGGCCTAGATAGAATCTCAGAATCACAGACTGCTTTGGGTTGGAAGGGACCTTAAAGCCCATCCAGTGCCACCCCTGCCATGGGCAGGGACACCTTCCACTAGCCCAGGTGGCTCCAAGCCCCATCCAACCTGACCTTGGACACTTTCAGGGATGGGGCATGGATCCCCAGATGCTCAGTGGGTATGCAGGGGGCTGGTTTGAAAATAGATGCTTTGGACATTATTTGCCTTCTTCCCCCAGATCCAGGGTTCCCACACTTTGCTCTCTCTCCTGTGGGGAATACCGCAGCCCAGAGCTGAGGACAAGTAACCAGTATGACTCAAACCCAGAGTGCTTTGTACCCTGCCCTCTCCCAGTGGCAAACTGGTGACATCTCACCAGCTTTAATAGGCTCCCTCTCCCAAAGGTGCTCAGCTCCCGACTTGCCCAACCTCTGATTCTGCTTTCTGAAGCTTTAGCATGTCTGGAAGTGAACACTGAGGTTTGCAGTGTGGCCTCAAGATTTTCAGACAGGAAAATCCCAGAAGGAAAACTGGTGAATTTCTTGTGCTGCTTTTTCCGTTCTCACTTTCTTGGCACCCACTTTCTTGTTTGTCTTGCTTCTGAATGGCAGAGGAGGAAGGTAGTACTTGGAGGGTTTTCTAGGATGTGATCAATCTCTTTCCAATACTAATGAAAATGTCTGGACTTACAGAGTAAGCAAGCATGGGAGTCACCTGACATTTTACATTAATTTAAAAATAAAAAGCATCAGAGGAAACAGAATTACAATTAGGAAGCAGTCATGTATATACATACATGTATATATATACGTGTGTGTGTATTTATCTCAGTACAATGTCATTTCCAAACTGAAATTCCAGATTAAAGGAAGAGGAGCACTCGGCTCTTCCCAAGGAGAGCTTTTTCCATATGATATTTCTTTGTTTACTGCTGCATTTCTGCTTTGTGTGGCCTTTTAGCAAAGAGGTTGGGATCTCTTCCCCTTCACCTCCTTTTCCATATTTAGAATATAGTAGGATTTCTCCCTTCACCTCCTTTTCCATATTTAGCATATAGAGCTATAGCCTGTTCCTTTCTGTCATATATACATATATTCTTATAACATTTAGGTGTTTTCCATCCTGGTCTTTGTAAGGAAATAGCACATATTTGCAATCAGCTTTTCCAGAGCTGCCCCCCTATTTCAGTAGCTGCACAGGCAGGGAACAAGTGATGTTTCCATGCCCTCTATCCTTCCTACCCTTCCTGCACCTGGCTCAAACTACCTGTCACCTTTCCTGGGTTGGTGCTGACAGCTGAAGGAGTATTTTCCCACAGTGCAGAAGCCACTTGTGGTAGAAATGTCTCCCAAAATCCAGGCCGAGGGGCTGCCTGGGGATCGCTGTGCTCCAGAGGCAAGGCCAGCACACCTGAGTGAGTGTGGAGAGCCCAGCCTGGCCAGGCGCCCACAGGGCTCCGACTCAGCCCCCGTGAGGAATTCTTGCGCAGTGGGCGATGAGCAGGGGATGCGTGGGACAGCCCTTGGGAAGGGTGATGCTGGCTGTGACATGCTCCTGAAGCTCTCGTGTGCCTGGATGGATTCCCCACTGAGCTCCCCTGCCTCCCCACATTGCCTTGGGTGCAACAGCCCCCTCGGCCCAGGATGGAGAGCGAGGATTTGGCCGGGCAGGTTTTTTCCTCTGGGGAACATTCTTGTCTTTTGCATCATCGGGACATGCCCCTGCTCAGGGGGAAGGAGGAGCTCCCCTGTGATCGAGCTATATCCTCCACCGTGTGTGAATCCATCCGGACTGGCCCTTCCCTAATTAGGGCACCCAAAACACCTTCTCCACAGGTGACCTTGGGCTACCTCCCCGCTGTGGTGCCGCCTCGTGGGGCACCTCACCATGGCCGAGCCCGTCATCCTCCCACTGAAGTGACCAGCCTTGCTCACTCCCCTCGAAACAGGGATGTGTCCGAAACCAATTAGCTGGCAGAGAGAATGAGCTGACTGGCTGTTAAAGAACAAAAGCCCCACATTGCTCATACATGGTCTGTACTTGCCTCTGTTCACCCACAGAGAGGGACTGGAGAGATGCTTATGGAAGGGTCCTCAGGGCATTGCATTTCTGGGCCTGAAGGTGGTCACTGAAGTGATGAGGGCTGAGTTTTAGACTAAGGAAGGTTGCTGGAGGTGTTTGGGTGCCTGGGTACAACAGGAATATAAAGGAAGGGCACAGTGGGGGAGATGGGAAGGAGCTCGGCAGCAGAGGCAGAACTGCACACTCCCAGGGCTGGAGGGTTGTTGGGAATATTGACCTGGGGAACACTGGGATGAGCTTTGGACCAAGGATTTTGGGTGGCTGAAGGAAGGTGGCTCTGGCTGAAGGACAGAGGCTATGAGAGGACAGGGCACCAATACTGGGATGGGCAACTGGAGACAGCAGAGTAATACCCCTGTGCCTGGTTTTGGTGAATCACAGCCCCGTGCTGGTCCAGGGGTCACTTGCATCCATCCCAAAGCAGTTTCCGCCTCTGGAGCATGCCAAGAATGAAGGGAAACAGCTCTGGCGGGTGCTTGCTGGGGAAAGGGGAAGTGAGAAGGGAAGTCAGAAACACCAGGGTGGTGTTGGGCAAGGCCAGCATTGCACTTTCCCTCTAAAGCAGCTTTGGCTGCCAGGGCAGTGCTGCACCTTCACTAGGGGTAAGAGCAGCTGGATTCTCTTTTCACTGGGGACCAAAAGGGAAAAAATAGCTATATTTGGATGATCGAAGTGACAGGCACGTCTTGAGAGAGTTCGATGCTGTTAGTAATGCCCTGTAACCCTCCCCTTGATCTTGAATGGCAAATCAGCTAAAGAATTGCTTAATACTGAATACTGCTGAAGGAAATCACAAGCAAAGGAGCCCATAAAGGTAATGTTTTCAATTTATTTATATAAACAATTGCATTTTAACAACATTGTTGTCCTACAAAAATAAAGTGAAAAACAATTCACAGAATTTTAAATAAATAATCTCACACATACCCACTTATCATGAGCAAGTGGAACCCAGCCAAACCCAGCAGGCTGGGTCCCATCACAGGCAGTGACAGTCGAAATGTGGCTGCAGAGTACAAAACGCAGAGTGAACAGGAGTCCTTGCTGAAGCAGCTGGCAACTTCAGTGACATGGTCTGAGGAATTCCTCCTTGCCTACCCAAAAAGGACTAGATCTGTCCAGTCTTGCTTCCCTTTGACTGTACAAACACTCTTCCTCAGTTAAGGGTGCTCTGGAGGGTGTTCCAAAGATGGATCTCACTGACAATGACATGGTGAATAATGTCCAAGCAGTCCTCACTCATTAGCCAGTACAGCACCGACCACCTTTGGATACAAGGTGATTGAAGGTTTTTCCTTCTTCAGGCTTCAAATGGAAAAAAGGAAAACAAATGCCCCTCTTGTTCCCAAAGCATCCACACCAAAGACCACCTCAAGTCAGTCCCTGGTAACGATGGCTGGAGGAGATCTTGGTTCAGCTGTTCATGGCAACAATTACAGACCTACACAGCAAAAGATCCTCACTGGCTCTAAACAAACCAATGGAAACAGAAGTCACAGACAAACTACACTACTGCCAGAGTTGTTACAAGGCACAAGCCTCTACAAGTGCTTTAGAGATTCAGATGAAATGGAAAACTCAAGTCCTTTTCCACAAGTAGTCAAGGAATTTTGGGCAGGGGCACAGAATACCAGGTTGCTGCTCTATTCCAGTCTGAAGTGACATTTTCTTTTTCCCTATAGTTCCCCAGCTGTTTTTATGGGAAGATCATCTTCTACACTTCCTCTCTAGAAATTAAAAAAAGATACCCTTACATGCAAAGTCTGAAGTGCTGGTACAAGATCCTGTGTAACTTATGTGCCCAGATGAGACTAGGTATTTTGGTGCTGGATCAGGACAAATATGTCTAGGAGATTTTGTGCTAGCCAGTTTGAAGGAAGCTTAAGCCAATTACTTAAAATGCCTCTGTTTATAAATTATAAATAAAACATTATCCCTCCTCCCCCCAGTAAGCAGAACTACAAATTGCATGTACAGCTTGTGCACATAGACATAACCACCTTCAGGGCTGGGCCTTGAAGTGCTGCTAAATCTACTCTGCATTCAGATTTCTGTGTGTTTGCACAGCTCCTCAGCTCTCACTACCCCCCAGCAATCCCCCTGGTTTGGGAACACCAAGCTATGCCACAGCCTAACTACAGCTACACTGTCCTTTGTCCTTAGAGGGACAGACAACAAAATTATAGTATGAAGTAGACCAGAGGACTACAGCTATGAAAAGAATACCAATACCTTGGGCTAAGTTTAAGAGCTCCCCAAAGCTACATCCTAAAAACATGTGCACCCCAACACAAGCAGCCCTGTACTGCAGCCTGGGAGGCAGCTATTGCTAAGCTCAGTACCTCATTTTCATCCTCCTACACAACTACTAATACTTCTGTGACACCTGCTTCAAAAAGAAGTAGAATCCTAGAAAAACTCTATTTTCTTTAAATAATTAAATTTTTTAAAAACGTATTATAAAAGTTTTTACTTTCCTGTAAATCCAGCAGTGGATTTACATGTAAGAAACATATAAATTATGATACAAAGTGCCTTATCTGCAGTGGACGAGAGGTAGTATCACAACAAATGCAATGCATTTTCTGCATAAATTCTTACATAAATAAGCGAGTCTCAAGTATATGTATTTTTCTGTTAATCTTTGAGTTCTCACACTGAATTCACAACCTCCTCTGGCAGTTTTCATTGAGTCAGGTTTTTCCTGTACTTTCAGGTCAATGACTGTTTTCAAGTTTAAGTTGCTGAGACAAAAACTTGCTTTTGTAGTGTTACGTGACCTACCAAAACCACCATCCCCTTTCATCAAGTATTAAAATAGCATTAAAAAAAAAAAAAAGTTGGAACCTTTGTCCACTTTGGAATACATAGTTCTGTTACAGAAGATTTTAACCAAGGGATTCACCACCGTCGAGCTCAAGCACAGAAAATCCCTTTTGTAAATGGAAGCCTTACCTGAGTAAGGAATCTAAGGCAACCCCCACAATGAAGATGCTCAAGTTTTTTCTAGTTTTTAAATACTAAGCCATAAATAGAATAAATAACAGTTAAATAAATAAATAAATAGATGGGGTTTCTACAGCTCGGCAGAGCGCTCTTTCAGCAGCAGTGTGGGGTTGATATCTTCCATTGCTGTTTTTGAGGTACTAACGTTAATGGTGGCCTCTGTGGGTTCAGGAGTCAGGATGTGGAAGGCAGTGAAAGGACAGCCCTTCACGTTGTTGCAGATGAGCTTCTGTAAGGAGGCAGTATTGATGATGTCAAAGCCCACTTGGCCACCAAAGGTGCTGGGCTTCCAGTACTCGGGGGAGCAGATGGCGTTGCCCATCAGTCCCTTCAGGGAGAACGGGGCTCCCATCTCCACCATGGTTTCTCCAAAGATGGCACCTGGGCGTGGCTTTTCTACCAGAAGGCCTGGGTACAGCTCCATCGCATCGATGTCTCCATAAAGCTCCTCCAGCTCAGCTGCCATTTCCTTTTCTCCTGCAACGAGGTAAAAACCATCAGTGGAAAAATCCTACTCTCCTCCCAAGAGTCTCCCGCTCAAGGCCAGTAACAACACTGCAGGACTCTGGGAGCACTTTAAGAAGGTGGCTCTCATTTGCTCAGAAGGATGAGCACTGTTACCTGTCAGTTCCTCGAAGGACCTGAATGGTTTCAGCATGAAGCGTTTCCTGTACTCGTTCAAGGACTGGTATCTCATTTGCCTGCTTTGGTCAATCGAAGCCTTGGCCACTTTCTGTACTGCAGCAGGAACATTCTTCCCACCAGCAACCTGGTGAATAAAGATGAAAAGCTATGAGTTCTCCTGATAGGAGTCATGAGGAAGCCGTGCCTTTATAGCCTGTGATTAGTTTTAGATAGCTTTATTCTACTCTGCTGTCCCACCCCCAGCTTATGTCTCTGTTGGTCCACTAGCAATTCGAGGAGTACCTACCCTGCCAGCCCTTTGTTTGGAGAAAGATTTCACCATGTGGGAAAGGCCATGCTCCAGCATTATGGAGTTGTTGTAGAGGAACTGCTGGAAGGTGTACTCCTGGTCGTGGATGTGAAAGGTGTCAGGCAGCAGTGGGTGCCAGTGGTACAGGGTGTTGAACTCGGCTGCGATGCGGTTCTGGTACTGGAAACGCTGGTTGAACAGCAGCTCGGGGTCAAACTTGAGCTTGAAGTGGTACCCGCTCAAGTGCTGCACGTAGTCCTCAATAACAATCTTGATTGTCTCTCCTGTTGGACAAAGAAACAGGAGTGAATATTGGCACTGGCTCCCTGAGGAGCTTTTGGTGGTGGAGAAAATACCATTTCTGAATTGTTCTAAAAAATACTGTAAGGGCTCAGGACTACAAACACTTCAACATTCTGTCACCTCTCCTAGAAAGCAGTTCCTATATTTTATGTGACTGAGGGGTGGAACAGGATTTAAGATCCCAGGAGGTTTTGGCTGTGGTAGTGAAGTGCTTTCCATAGCCTGCTTTCCTCCTTCCAGTGTACACTCCCTTGAACCCTCTACAGAGTATCTGCACTGTGTTCAGTCACACAACACTCTCCAGGACAGAAGGAGGGGATAATGAAATATGAAAATTGATGCCTGAAAGCAAATCTCAGCTTCTGAGCTGCTTCATGCAGTTGCCCTGGTCTATGATTTCAGTTTGAGCAAGATCTGTTCAAGCTTAGAGCACCTCCCACTTACACAGGATGAAATACCACTGAGCAGACAATTAGACAGGAGAAATATGCAGAGTTACATTTTACATAACCTCCTGAACTTTACACTTAATCACAGCCTTTCATTTAAAGCATATCCGAGCTGACCCAACCCTAGGGGGGAAATCCCAGATCTGAGAGCCTGAGGTCATGTAGCCTCACATGCTTTCTCTGAGAAAGGAACCTTCATTTCCTGCCTTTTCACTGCTTGCAGTTCTGCTTCCCTTAGATAGGGGAACTGAGTATTCCTTAGCTCAGTTTTCCTCAGCTGTGCCTTCAGCATGGCTGGGGAGCTGCACCTCAGCGCAGCCCCGCTGACAGGCTGTGGAGGCACCACTGACACACCACTTTGGGCAATAGCTTTGCTCCTACTGCACCCCTGCAGGCAGGCCTGGGAGAGGGTTCAGCGGCACTCGGGTGAAGCGACACTCACCTATCAGTATGAGCCTCGTGGTTTGGAAGAGCTGCTCGTCGTCCCACTCGGGGTGCTCCCGCCGGAGGATGTCGCAGACGCGGTTGTGCTCGCGCAGCCATATCGTGGCGTACATCATCAGGCCTGGCACCAGCCCGAACACCTCCTGCCCCACGGAGAACTGCAGGTGCTCGGGCACGTGAGGCGGGTACAGCATCTCTGCCTGCGTGTCCTTCACCGTCGGGGGGTACATCTCACCATTGATCATCTGCCGGGGAGCAACCGAGAGCAAAGCGAGGTGCCTGTGAGTTAAGCTGTGCCGACTCTGCCAGCGCTGACTTCAGCCTTACACTTTAGATCAGCCACACCGTGCATAGAGCACTGATTTAGGAAATACGTCATCCAGTAAGAAGGCAGGAATTTTGAGGTGGGACGTACCTGGTATTTGAGCTTTCCGTCCTTTCGAAGTCTCAGTTTAAGCTGCCTCTCCAGAGTCTCTCCATAAATGTGGTTCAAGTCAACCTATAAAAGAAAAGCATTTGGAACATGAAGCCAACCTGCATTTTTTGCTATTTTAGGATAGGTCCCACCTCTATGGATGCCAATAGGAGCTCACCCCCTAGATGTTTACTTTTTAATTATATCACTGCTTCCTTATAAGTATCAAACACTGATATTTAAGATGAAGCCAAATTATTTCCTGGCAACTGGAGCCATCTCTGTGTAAGAGATGTAGTGAAATTGGCGATTTAAAAGGACTCTGTTTAAAAGTGTCAGCAACTTTCTATTATGCAGACAGCACTCTGTATATACACACACAGTTTATAGCTTTGGTTTAGATATACAAATTACACTTATAGTGAGGAACTTTGTCTAAAGGCTGCCTATTTTGTGGGTAAAGATCTTAAATCCAAGTCTGCTTCTGAAGTTCTTTTTAAACTAGGTCTGTTAGCAGTACACAAGTGCTGGATACAGCTCTTTGGAAGCGACAGAGTCCAGAGAAACTTTGGATACTCACTAGATCTAACATGCTTTAGGTGGAAGCAGATTGTTGGGAATAATAAGGGTCGTGGAGCTCACTGGGCAGATATTTTAAACAGAACCACTTGCACCAGGCATGTGGTTCTGACCCGGGAGGAGATGCTACGGAGAGCTGGAACCTGGCCTAAGGAGGGGCTCCAGAAGGGGCAATCCCAGGGGCTGCTGCAGTGTGTGCACAGGTGTCTGTGTGTCCTGGCACCGTGCAGGATGCCACTCCAGGTGCTCAGTGCTCCTGGAGCCCAGGGGCTGTGCTTGGCTCCAGAGCTGTGACCGTACCCCGTGGCCGAGGCCTTTGGTGAAGCCAGGTCCCTTCTTGTGGTCCGTCTTGAAGAACTGGTGAGTGAAGTGCTGGGCAAAGAAGGTGAACATCACGTTGGTGCCTTGTGGGTCAGGAATAAACTTTCTCCGCAGCAAAAACTTCTCCACGATCAGCTTTGAGTCTGGAAGCTCCTTCTTGCCTGTGAGAGAGAGAGGGAACGAGACATTCAAGACAGCTGTTTATGCAATACTTAACTTTGCAAGTCTTAAGCCTTTTTGTTAGGAACAATGTAATATTGAAGGAGACCAGCATACAAATAAGGGGAATTATCTGCTTTTCTATGCTCGCTTTCTTGGTTTTATTAGGAACTTTTAAATTCCCTGCTTTTAGCAAGTAACTCAATAATGAGAACCAGAAGAATTATCTTTTCTGTCTTTACAGAACGTATCCAAAACATGGCTGTTCTTAAAGTCACCTACACTGGGAAAAAGCTACTGACAAGGAAGTCTTATAGGAATTTCTACTTATCCTCTTAGGAAATACTAAAAGTGAACATTATGCATCTGGTTTATTCCTTACCTTTAACACCCATTGGTGTTGGACAGTCAAGTCCTACTGGTGGAAGGGATCTTGTGTAGTAGGAAAGATTGGAAAAAGCTTCCCAGCTTTTGTAACTGTAATCACTATTGTAAGTTGGAGGGCTGTCGATCAAGTGTGACCTTGCTGAAAGACAAAAAAGTATTTGATTATTTGCGACTGTGCATTTTAGTTTCAAAAAGCAAATCACAAAGCCAGTTCTTTTCCATCAACTTGGTAGCAGTTGTAAATTCCACACATATCAGCCACTGATGTTAAATAGGATTACAGTTACTGAGTAACAGGACTTTTCAGCTGGATCCCACAATTAGCATGAGCAATTTGGAGCAAAGTTGATGCTAGCAAAATCCTGGATTCCAGCAGAAATTAGAGCAGACTGCACTTCAGCATGTCTCATACAGGTCTGCATCACACAGAAACTTTAACCTTTGGTTTGTGTTTTGATCTTAGTGCAATTCAGGCTGCTTACTTTACACACAGGCTAACTGAGTGCAATATTCTGGGGTCCCACGAGTAACCTCTGCCAGTTTTAAGCAGACTGGAAGAGAGAGCTCATACTCACACGTTAGCACGTATCTCATAATGGCATCCCGCAGGAAGGGGATGTTGTTGATGACGTTCCAGACCCCTTGGAAGTGGGTGAGGATGTAGTGGACAGTGTTCGGCGACGGTTTCAGCGTTAGCCGGAGCCACGTGAAGAATTCAGCTGCGAGCAGCAATGGAAAGAAAGGTTATTCCCACGGAACTGGAACAGCCCTCAGTGCTGGAGGGGCCGGGTGATGGGTTTGGGGAGGGCACTCACGGGTGGTGCAGTGGTCGCCGTAGAAGCCCGTGCTGGTGCAGTCGCACTGGTAGCGCTCCGGCCCCGCCGTCATGCAGACCCCCCTGTTCTGGCAGGGGTTGGAGCAGCAGGGGTTCGCTGCAAGGGAACAGGCAGCCCCATCAGTTACCATCCCCAGCGCTCCCGAGGAGGGGGATCCCAAGGAGGGGGATCCCAAGGAGGGCTATCCCAAGGAGAATGCTCCCAAGGAGAATGCTCCCAAGGAGGGCGATCCCAAGGAGGGCTATCCCAAGGAGAATGCTCCCAAGGAGGGCTATCCCAAGGAGAATGCTCCCAAGGAGAATGCTCCCAAGGAGGGCGATCCCAAGGAGGGTGATCCCAAGGAGGGTGATCCCAAGGAGGGCTATCCCAAGGAGGGTGATCCCAAGGAGCGCTATCCCAAGCATAGCGATCCCAAGGAGGGCGCCCCGGGGCTTGGCGCTTTATCGGGAAGGCAGGAGGGCGAGCATCCATCCATCCATCCATCCATCCATCCATCCATCCATCCATCCGCCCATCCGTCCATCCATCCGTCCCTGGGCCACGGGCTGACAGCCTCTGCCTGCTGGCAGCAACAAACCTCCCTCCCCAGCCCCGGGAAACCGGGATTATCCCTCGCAGCGTTGGGGGAGCCGCAGGCGAGCAGGGAGCGCGCCGAGGGGACGGGAGCGGCCGGTCCGGGAGGAGGATGAGGATGAAGAGGATAAGGATGAGGAGGAGGAGGAGGGAGGGGTCACTCACCGGCGCGGCCGGCGGCCAGCAGCGCGGCCAGCAGCGGCAGCAGCAGCAGCATGGCAGCGCTCGGGATCGGGATCGGGACCGGGATGCGGATCGGGAGCGGGAGCGCAGGAGAATGTGCCGGCCCCAGGTGCGCTGCCCTCTATTTATGGGCAGGGCGGCCGCTTAGTCACGGCCGGAAACGCGGCATCACCGNTGGCGGAATGGGACATGTCTGGGGGATGGGACACGTCTGGGGGTATGGGACATCGCTGGGTATGGGACAGCCCTGGGGATGGGACACCTGTGGGGGATGGGACATGTCTGAAGGAATGGGACATCTCTGGGGCGGATGGGACACCTCGGGGGGATGGGACATCTCTGGGTATGGGACATCTTTGGGGGATTGGTCACGTCTGGGGGGATGGGGCACCTGTGGGGGATGGGATATCTCTGGGTATAGGACACCTCGGTGGGATGGGACACCTCGAGGGGATGGGACACCCCCGGTGCTCGCACTGCCCGGTGCTCTCACCCCCATCCTTCAGCCCGCTCTTTTCCAATCCCCATGTTTCAGCCCCCCATTGTTCAGCCCCCCTTTTCAGACATGCCCCCCCTCCCATTTTTCAGGCCCCCCAAACAGCCCTTTTTCCAAGTGGTGCTTTAAAACCGCTGGAGAAAACGCTCCTTTCCCACTGGAAGAGTGCAGGAGATGCTGTGGCCGGACTCTAGAGGCTAAACGGGCACCACCACGGTGCCAGGGACTTTGCCCCCTTCCTTCGTGCTCCTGGGAATGTGAGGCTCGGCTTATTAAGGATGTAATTTTAATATGCTCATTAAGCAGGTGGTCGCAGGGCTGCGATCACGCTCGTGCTGCAGAACACCACGCTCGATGTGAATACTGAGGGCATTTAGTTTTATTTCTATAGATTTGCCTTTCCGATGAGACCGAATCCAGTTATTTGGCGTTTTCGACACAAGCCGTGATTTTCCCCAGCACTTTTCCTTTAGAATATCCCCCACCACCACTCGGGATAGTCACCCTATAAACAAATTTTTCCTCATTTCCCTCGAGTGCTGCAGGGCTTTTGCCATTTGAGCATGCTTTATCTTTAGGTCATAATTATTTGTTATTAATCAGTAAACTACTATTTTAATCTCAGTTGCGTGTGGAAAATTATGCAACCAGGAGGATGTCATGCAGCTGTGCAACTCTGCAGTGTGGAGCTGGGAGCTTCCGTCCTCCCGTCGCTCACACTTTCACCCTCAAGGTCAGCATTAAATAACAAAAAGCTCCATTGCTCCTTCAATTTACATATCTTAAGGTTCGATGCTGGTGGTGTTTAAATTGCAAATCGGTGACTTGACAGCAAGTGGTTTCGGGCCAGTTTAGATAAAGTCTTATTTTTGGCCCCAAAGAATTCTATTGTGGTCAGTGAATAATTTGTATACAGCAGTAGGTCATCCTGATGTTTTAGGGAATGGTGCACGAAAGGCTGTGATCACATTATTTTTCTGGCATATGTTATTTATTTATATATTTTCCTGCATAAACCACTGGCCGTGGTCACACTTGGAGCAGGGGGAGGCTCTTGGCTGCCTGTTCCTGTGGGCTGTGGCTGCGTTCACATCTTGCTTAGCCTTACCCCATCCCAAGGGGGATGTTTTGTTCCTGCATAAGCCACAGGGATGAATTATGGAACTCTGGTGATGTCCAGTGGATCAGGATACAGTGCCTGGTACACACAACACTGTAGATCAAGGGTCTGGCTTTGTACATTTTATATGTCCATCTTACACTGATTTTATTCCATCTCACAGGGCTTTTGTTGAGGCTGCCAGATAATAACACTTGACTGAAAACACCAGGCAAGTGAGATGTTATGTTTTAATAAGGTGTATGGGAACATGTAAATCCAGAAAACGTTTTTAGGGTGTAGAACCAGCAACTGAACTAATTGCAGGCAGCCAGAGAATTACCCCTAAAATGATCATGCAAAGGTAACTGTGCTGTGATTTGAAGGACCTTGGAGATACAGAGAGCTGATAATTGTAATTAACCAATGTGTAAACCAAGGGCAGAACTTCAGCCTTCAGAGAGGACATTTCTCCTTGGGAAGCAGCACTTTTTGCAGCTGGAAAACCAGTCAGGACGGTCCACCCAACCCTGCACAGGGTGTGATGTGAGCTCTTTTTGGTGTGATTTTTGGCTGGAGAAGGTCTCTTGTGTGACTGCCAGCTGCAGGATAGCTGAGGGCATCCTCTAGCTTCCCAAGATGATGGGAAATCAGGGAGATACGGTAGTGCTGTTTTCCTAAAGGCTGCCCTTCCCCACTTGTTGCTTTGGCATTGCATCTACCAAAGAACTGTTTATATATTGCAAAGGGAATTTTTCTTAGAAATAAACCAGTTTGCTGTGGCAGGGTTCACCACCAGGTGGAGAATTAATGCATCAACTACGTGCTCCTTTGGTTTCTAGCATATAAACCATCTTTGCCAAGAACGAGTGTTGTTTTTGTTTCTGTTCCTTGAGGTCCCCCCTGGTGCAGGTGGAAGCAGCCTGTGGAACAGAGAACCTCCGTCAGTCTCAGCAGTTTTTCATTTGCTGACATTTCTGGAGGAAGCAATCCCCTGAAGCTGTTCCTGTTTCTATTTTAGCTTTCACTGCATATGAAAGGCCGCATAAACTCACACCTTTTCTGAGGCAAGGGTTCGGGGTGGCAGATCCAGTGCTCCATAGGGGCTAACATGCTTCAGTAATGCCACCAAAAGAAGGGCACATGGAGTGGCAGCAGGAGAAATGTTGTCCCCCAGCACTGGTGCTGCTCCATTTTGCACTGGCTCATGAAAACTAGCATTGCATTTATGCTCGAGCCCTTTTAATATCTTTCAAATACTTTGCCTTCCTTTGTGACCTGGTAATTTCATCATGTTTTATAGTGCAGTCTCTTCCTGGCAGGAGAACCAGTTTAATTTCTTCAGTCTGTGTTTTTTCCCTGCTCTTTTCTTGCAAAAGGAGCTCAATCTGGAGTTTGCTATCACAGTTTCGACACGTTGCACCCAAAGCAAACACGCTCCAAGGCTGATGGGTACACAGATACCACAACAACTCTGGATGTTCCAAAATGTTCTTGAAAACAGAAGGACCTTTGGAGGAGGTTGATGTCTTTAAGCTCCTGTTTCTGCCTTCTGCTCATGAGAAGTGTGTTAACAGATGTGTTTGGTTCTGTAGCTGCTTTGAGGTTTCGTGTGGTCACCCACTGGTTTGTCTGACCAGGCAACTGGGCTACACTTCTCCATCTCTTCATTCCATGTCCTTATGGGGGGTCTTGCTTTCATTGGCACCCCTGGGTTGTGCTGGAAACACAAGTACTCATTACCTGGTTTGAAAACAAGGGAGGTTGACTTATTTTTCCTGGGAAATTGCAGCAAAAGGGTGCCTATTTACGGAGTTTCCAGACTACTGCAATTTAGGAATCGTCTGGAACACAAAAGAAATCTGGTCCAGGCAAAACTACGTATGAATACAGAGGATGGGAGAGCTGGGAGCTGGACTGGGAAAAATACCATGGACAATGATTGGTGAGGAATGCTTGGGGCTGCCTGCACACACGTGTTCCAGGGAGACAGGGAGCAGGAGGGTGAGGTGGGAGGCTAATTCCATGGGATAACCATGGACATTGATCATTGCACAGGAAAATGGGAGTATACTTTGTTATCCAAATCAGTTTGGGCTGGGTTGGTTTTTGGTTTTCTGATTTCCTCCTGGAATTCTAAAAAAAAAAAAAAAAAAAAAAGGCAGATGTCACAAAAAGCTACAGCTGACTTAGGCAAGACCTGAGCAAATCTGAGCCCCACTGTTTTTCCTCTTTTCAAAGAAGCTTCCCTTTGCACTCCTGCTGCTGAAAAAGACACATAAATCCACAGCTTGTGTTTTATTTGCAAGCCAGTAAGAATTTTGAGGAATGATTTCCAATATGAAAGATTGTATTTTTAGCATTACCATCTGCATAGAGTAAACCCAGTTCAAGGAACTCTTTCCAGGCTTCTGTTTTTAATAATGAATTCTTGTTTTAATCCTCTGACATTCTTGACAGAGTCAGTTAGGAGCCAAAGGCTGGAGTTCCAATCCTCCCAGTACTTGAAGGGAGCCTACAAGGAAGATGGAGAGAAATTATTTACAAGGGAATGGAGTGACATTCTGTGAGTGAAACTGGAGAGAGTGACTTTACATGACATTTACCTGTTGAGATGAGATGTGAAATGAGACACCTGTACAGTCCATGGTGCTCCCAGACCAGGCTTCTGGCAGGCAGGTCTGTTTGCTTTGCAAATGCTTTGCCAGATCCCTGTATTATAACATGACTACGGGGCATCTGCACGGTGTTGATACATGGTAAACACCAATTTATTACCAAACCACAGAGGAAAAGAACACAAGAATCACTCCTTTCTACTCCGCTTAAATGTGAATCTCCACTTGATGCAAAGGCTGAGCTCTTCCCTGGGGAGGGGACTGGAAGCTGAATTCACGTTGTTTTAAGGGAAAGGGAATGAAGGAATCCCCTGCAGAAATAGCTTCCAGAACTGTGTTTGGTGTTTCAGATGAAATGTGTTAGACAAGTTTATTCTTTTCCTCATTTGCACTCTTGGTAGTCACAAACTCAGTCTTGCCTGACCAGTTCTGACAAACAAGCCCTAAATGACTTGAACTCAGCTCGAAGCACTCCAGGACGAGCTTTTTCCAAGGAGTGTGGATGAATGGAGTATGAAGCACAACATTTTTATCCCCTATGGTGGTTTGAGGCAGAGACTGACTGACAATTTCATTCTAGCTCTGATCTGTCCCGTTTGGTTTTTTAGGTCACAAGACTTTTGAATCCCTTTAATGGTGAATTTAAAGGAGAAGGTCATAAACATCAGCTATTATATAAACATAAGCTTTTGCAGCCACACTCTGGAGCACATCTGTGGATTTTTTTACTTTCCAGTAATTTTTACAGCCCTTGTTTGGATACACTCATCTACAGGTGTATTTTCTTCCAATTTAAACTGTGCCTATTAGCCTGGAAAATACTTTTCATTGTTCCTTGAATGAAGAAAAACAAGTTTCCTTTATTGGCAATTGTTATTGGCAGTTGTTACCAAACTCAAACCATGAGTTTCTCTGCTCTCGTGATTCTGGGATGTTGTAGCAGGACCCTGTTTTTGCCCACACAACCTCCATATGCTTTGTATTTCCCATGCAGACATTTGATCACAGTTAGCTCCGAAAAGACGTCAGGAGGTTTTGTAACTCCCTTTCATAAAGAAGTGTCAGCTGACATTTTATCTGCTCTTTGTCATTGCCTGTAACTCATAGCAGGGTAATTGCTTCTGCTGTGCCATTTATAGTAAGGATTGTATATCAAAATACTATTTCTGTGGGAAGCCTCCACAGAAAATCCCTCCTTAGAGATATTTCTAAATATTATGGCATTTTCTTTTAACTACTTCCTGCTTAGCTTTTAGTGAAATCTGTCATCCAGCCTCTCACTCTTTTGTTGTGCAGCTTAAAGCTGCAAATACCGTTGTTTGTATTTCTCCATCGCTTCCAGCACGTGGACATTGAACTGGATAAAGGAAACTGAAGTAGGTTTTACTGAGTAGAAAATTGTTTCAGGGTAATGCTTTCCTTACATAAAACACATCCTTGGGTAGTGAAGTTTATTTAGTTTTATTCATTAGCCCCTTTTTTTGTTTGGTTCACAGAAAGTGAACATTATTTCTTTCAAATAAGATTTTTTTTCTTGCCACAAGAGCATTTACCAGATCAGTTTACAACTGTTCCATCTAGTGACCTCTGCTGTGCAGGGCTTTGTAAGGTTTTCTGAGAATTCAAGGTTTCATGGGATCATGGGATCACAGAATGGTTTGGGTTGGAGGGGGTCTTAAAGCCCATCCAGTCCCACCCCCTGCCATGGGCAGGGACACCTCCCACCAGCCCAGGGTGCTCCAAGCCCCGTCCAACCTGGCCTTGGACACTTCCAGGGATCCAGGGGCAGCCACAGCTTCTCTGGGCACCCTGTGCCAGGGCCTGCCCACCCTCCCAGGGAAGGATTCCTTCCCAATATCCCATCTCACCCTGCCCTCTGGCAGTGGGAAGCTAATCCCTCTTGTCCTGTCCCTCCATCCCTTGTCCCAAGTCCCTCTCCAGCTCTCCTGGAGCCCCTTTAGGCACTGGAAGGGGCTCTGAGGTCTCCCTGGAGTGATGACACTGAGTGCTTTGAGAAGGCAGAAGCTCCACTCCGCAGTTCTTTGCTGGGAACCCTCCCCCAGTGCCCACAGAAAAGGTGCCACCAAGGTCCGTCCTTCACTGGGCACCTGATGTGGATTAAAATATTGATAACTAAGACGTTGAGTTCCTTAAATCCAACTCTAGCTCTTCACAGCTGGGAGGCTGGAGGAGTCATCTGGTGTCAGCCAAAGAAAAATGTTCCATGACACAGATGCCATGGCAGCCCTTGGGCATGGACAGTGGATCCATGCCCACACCAATTATAGTTGTAGCTCTGCCGGGGTGGGGAGGTTCCTGGAGCAGGTCATGCCCAGTGCAGGCTGCCCAAACTCCCAAGTCTCCTTTCTAGTCATCTCCATTTGCAGAATGACATCAGGAGTGTTTTCCAATGTTGTTGTAATGGTTTGTCACTTTGCCTCACCTCCAACATCCTCTTACAATTCAAAACATAGGAAGAAATTAAGAAATAAAAGGAAAGAAGTGATATTAAATGAGCTGGTTCCTGCCGAGCGAAGAGGACTCAGAGACTGGATTAAAACTCTGTCCCACGATCCTTTTCCTTAACAGGCCTCTAGGAACTCAAATTATTTGTAGTTACCAGTGGGAATTGAAGACACTGTAAGAAATACTGTGAGTTAAACTGCTCAGATCGGAGCGGGAGTTTAATCCAGAAAGATTTCGCCAAGAAAATGAGCGCCCTGGGAGTGAGAATCTAGAGAAAGTCCTGCTTCCTTCAAAGTGAAATCAGATGATTGGGAAGGAGACATCACATCATGTTATGTCTTGCCAAGACATATGACTTTAACCAAAGGCAAAGAATTCGGAAATTGTTCAAATGCTTCTCTGCTTTTCGAGATGGCCAATTATGTAATGGCATAAAAACCTGGCTGGTTTGCCGGGCTTAAAATCCAGCCTTGGAGGGAAATACTGCCATGGAGATACTCATCAGGAGATGAGTTTTGATTGCTTTTCCTTAGAATTTGCAGATAGGGAGAATGGATAATGATTAAAAATATAAAAATAGGCAATAATTAAGGAGATACAAACCCCGCAGTGGCTGTAAGAGATAGTTTAGTGTCCTCCAGGGTAAACGTCTGATGTTTTCTTTTGGTGCTGGAGCTGTGTCAGCGCTTTCATCCCATTTCAGGAATGCTTATCCTTTCCATGGGTGTGTGTGAGGAAACCAGAACCTGGCCACCTGCACCCCTGCAGAGACCTTGGGCCTGCAGGAACACCCCTTCCCAAAGAGCAAAACCAGGCACGGAATCACAGAATCATGGAATTGTTAAGGTCGGAAAAGACCCTGAAAATCACTGAGTCCAACCATAATTCCCGAGAGGATTTGTTCTCAGACAAGGGTGTTTGCTCCAGGCACTGAATTGTCAGCACACAGGTTAAGGACTAACTCCTGTCTGGCTGAATTACTGTTTGTACAGGCAGTGTGTCTGATGTTATGGTTCCTATTATTGTTCTTCACAAGATTCATCCTAAATCATGAATTTGGATGATGTCTTCTCATGGAGCAGCTGTAAATTTGGATTAATATTGATTGGACTCTCTTCCACTGTTTTTCTGCTTATCCACAGGTGGCCTCCAAAATATTTTTGGATTTATTTCTCATCCTGACCCTCAGTGAAGAGACGATAAATCATACAAACCGAACCGAAAACATTTCGGCTTGTCTCGTTCAGTTGTTTCCACCAGCTGTGGAAATTCTGTGCTGGTGCCACTCAGTGCCTCACTGTGTTCCCCTTAGAGGTAGTTCATTAAGTAAATGAGGGCTTTGCAACATGTCCTGGCAGTGTGTGTTATTTTGGGGTTTCATTTCAGATGGCATTTTTCCTGGGATTGTTTTGGAGAGAGTTGCCAGCGACCCAGGACCTGTCAGCACCCGGCGTTAGCTGGGGGCCAGGTTTGGGTGGAAATAGCAGGGTTTGTGTCACCAGCAGAGCTCTGTCTGGGTAGCTAATTTTGGGCTGGTGCTTCTTTGAGCTGTGTGTGACTGTTTCCAGCCCATCACAAAGGCTCCCACGAGCCGTCGGTGGTGCCCAGGCTGCTGGCGGGGCTGACGGGCATGGCCATGCCCTGCTGTCCCAGGGAATGGGACTTTTCTTCTGTGCCTGCAGCTTCATAAGAGCTCCAGCTCTTCCTGGGGTGAAACCACCCAATGGTGTGCAGTGCCTGTCTTTGCTCCGGACCCCAATTCCATGGGAAGGGCCAGAGCTCCCATGGGAACAGCTCCCCGTGGATCCTCTGCCCTCTCTCCTGACCTTGGTGAACTCGGATGATCCTGAGTCAGGCCGATCCAGCTCGGGGCAGCTGTGGAATGGAAACGTGGATGTGGCAAGTGAGGCCATGTGAACTTCCTGAACTCTCCTGAAATAGCTGGAGCTCCTGCCTATATCCCTTCAATATGGGGTGTTCCACGCACAGCAGTTCTGAGGTGTTGTAACGTAGCTCTTGGGGATTTTAAATGTTTATGGACGTTCCAGAGGGTAGGAAAAAGGAGAAATATTTATGTGTAGAACATTTTAGTTATACTTGACTGGTAAGAAGGTAAGAAGTTAAGCCCCTTGCCAAAGGCTCCTTGTCCCTGCTCTTTGGCACTAATGAATATAAATGAGTGAAGGCAGGACTGTAAGAAGTCAAATACTATTGTCACACTATGAGCAGTGTTGCATGGGGAAGGAAAATCCCCCAAATGCAAAGCACAGCAGGAATCACCAGGCAATCCATGCAACATCTTTTTCTGTGTGCCACATCCACTGGGCACCCAGTATTTCAGTATCAGCTGATTTGTTACCTGCTCCCAAACAAGTCTCTGCAGCTCCAAGGAGATTTACATTGCAATGATTTGGACACTCTAGAGTCTTATCCTCAGGCTGGAATATTTTAGTGATTGCCAGTCACATTTAAGTCCTTCTCAGCACAAGGCAGTGTAAGATCACTGGGAAACAAAGAACTCAGGCACAACATCGGAATTTGGATAGTTAAATCTTTGTGGTGAACAAGAGTGAAATGAGACTGCAGAACTCTTCAGATCCAAAGGTTTCTTCAAGTGCTGGATAACAGCTACCTAACTGGAACTTGGAACCAGTTCCTATGCAAAAAAAACCTATATGGCTTTAGACTTGCAGTCATCAACAGCAGTGTTGATTGGGGTAATGTGTTTAATTCCATACCCTAAGGCTGTTTGGACATCATCCAGATGAGCGTTTCAAAACCTCCCCTTCCCAGGTGTTCTGATTCCAACTTCATTAGGAGGTTAATTTTAATTTTCCTCTTTGTAAGCCTGTTCCTTTTTGCTCTGATGCTTAACCAAAATATTAATAAAGGTTTCGTCTCCTCTGGATTAAAAAGCAGCTTTTCCACTTGGCATAACTATGTCTTTGTCTTAAGGTGAATCTTTTCCTCTTGCTTTGAATTCCACATTTCCTATAGCCACTTTTAACATCTTTTGAAATTGCCAGGATCTGGAATCAGTCCTGATTTTGGGATGGAGTGTTCACTCATGAACAGGCACCCTGCTAGAAATCATGTCTTTAAATATAGTCATCCATATTCATATCCAGGTTTGGAAGGGGATAATTGAAACTTGTGGCAAACAGTATATTCCACATTTGCACAATTTTTGTTTAAAATACAGCACAATCTTTTTTCCTGAGTGTATACAAAGTGCTTGGTCTGACAATTGTTTTAGTCCAGCCTGATGTAGGGACTTGCCGCCTGCCTTTTCCATGCAGCTGGGGTAGATTACAAGTGTGGCTTCCTGGAGAGGTGTTAGAATCCCCAAGTCATTTAGATGAAAGACCTCCAGGGCCATCAATTCTAACCTGTGACTGATCCCCACTTTGTCACCCAGACCAGAGCACTGAGAGCCACGTCCAGAAGTTCAAAAATAAAGGTAATAATTAACATGAAGGTAACCAACAGTAGCAGAAATAAATGTTTGGTTACTGAACAAAGTGCCATTAGGCAAATTAGATTACAGATTTGAATTGACGTGCATCCTAAAATAATCCATACAAATGTTGTGGTAGTGAGTTTTGTGGTTCTGTGAATTCACACCCCCTCCTTTTGTCCCTGCGGTGTGACATGTTGTGGGAGCTGTGTCAGAGGGTTGCTCGCCTTCTCCACTTACAAGAACTGCTCAGCTCACTGTGGATGTCAGAGACCCCACCTCCTGAAAACGGGATTATGGTGAGACACCAGCTTGTCCCTGTGTCACTGGGATAGTGTCTTCAGTCCAGAGACTGGACTTAATAAATACTGGGCATGGCTAGCTGATCTTTTTTGATCTGCTGTTGTTCTTTTGTCTGGTTGACAGCCCAGAGAATCAGGGTGAAAACTTGGCAATATCAAAAATGACCATCTGTTTGTACGTTCTCCTCCTGTTGTCTTCCCACTTCTTTTTCAGAAAGGAAAAATGTTGGTTTCCAAAATATTTGCCGACTGAAAATGCCCAGCAAGTTGCTCCCAGATGGGTGTGGACACATATGATTCAGGTTCCATTTCAGAATCCCAGAATCCCAGAATGGTTTGCCTTGGAAGGGACCTTAAAGCCCATCCAGTGCCACCCCCAGCCATGGGCAGGGACACCTTCCACCAGCCCAGCTGACTCCAAGCCCCGTCCAACCTGGCCTTGGGCACTTCCAGGGATGGGGGTTTTTGCTGATGACTGTGGAAGTGTGAAAGCCATGAATAGTGATCTACATATGTGCCCTCTCCTTTCTCCTCTCCCAGTTCTGACCTCAGCATTCTCCTTGCCATATTTCTAGGATTTATGTTTTATGAACTTTACTAGATAAATATCTGTAGGACATAATAAAACATGTTCAAACAGAGGAAATTAGAAGCAATTGTAAGGAAAAAGGGGTAAAAAATCAGTAATACTGAACAGATCAATGTTTTTGGGAGAGGACACAAAGTTGATCCATGCAGCTGGTAGCTCCCAAAGAGATCTGTGATCTGCTTGCCAGGGAATATGGTTAGAGAGGGATAATTTGAGCAAGGTCAAACTACATTTAGGTGACCAAACTACCCCCGTATGGACCAGTGCAGTGTAATTGAAACTGGGATAGCCTTTTACATGTTTCATGCTTGTTTTGGATTTAAATAACAACATGAAGGTTTTCCTTTGACATTTGAGGGGATGATGGCATTTGATAGAGGATCATGTGGGGATAGTTGGGGACCCACTGCACAGGTGTGGGTTGTACACACACTCTTTGGGTTGAGCTCGGTGTGTTTCTGTGCACATCAGTCGAGGCTGAGAGGAAAATGAGCAAACCCTACAGGCTGGCAGACATTTGACAGGCCAGACACTCAGCAGCAGCAGCAGCTGCCTGGGTGCAGGAGGCAGCCAAAACCCAGCACACCCTTGTCACCATCAGGGGGACAGAGGAGCTGCCATTCAGACTTGTTTTGAAGTGAGTCACAGAATATTCTGGGTTGGAAGGGACCCTGCAAGACCCCAAGTCTCACAGAGCCCCAAGGATCGCCAAGTCCAGCTCTTAGGTGAACGGGGACATGACAGCTCTCTTGTCCCTGGTGTCACTGAAGGAAGCATGGCCACACAGCCCTGAAACGCATTCCTGGTGCTGGTCAGGCACTTGGACACACCTGTCCTGGTGCTTGTGATCCTGGGGGGTATGAGTGGGGTGTGCATATGAGTGTGATATGGATATTTCAGCCTGGCTCGGAAACCAAGTCACCTTCCCCTTCCATAAGCTGAGCTTTATTACTATAATGTTCTTTCCTCCACACTTTGTTTTTCAAAGGCAGCAACAGCAGTTTTACATCCCTATTCTATTTGGGTGACTTGGGCTTTATTAGGCTTTAACTTTGTCAGGAAAATATTTTATGTACTTATTCAATTTAATTTACTTTAAATGCCTTTCAGAAAGCTCCTGTGAAATAGTGGTTCTCTTTGTGGTGTCTCATTGCAACTTTGCTTTAATCCCATCCAGTGAACATCTACACTGTGGTGGCACAGCCTTGTCCCCAGGCTTTAATACACAGAATTATGAGGAAAAGTGGACTAGAACTGACATGCTGAGCTCTAAAGAGCCATGTAATCTCTCTAAAGGCAAAAATAAACAAGTGGGACCCTACTGGAAAAGCTTCTGGAATAGCTAAACCTGGAAAAGGTTGAATGGGAGGCTGTTGGGAGTTTAAGCTACTAACACAACTCCCCGAGCAAAGATAATTGAGGTGTGTGTATTATGTTACAGATCTTTGTGTGATGCTTCTGCTGCTGTTCCAACATGTGGCCCACTCAGAGAGTGAAGACCCTCCTCTGTATTTCCATACACCAACCATAGATATTTATGTTTTGTTTTAGGATTGCAGATAGTTACTTAAGGAGATGTGTATTCTTAAGACCAAAACCATTGCTCTCTGCTCTTTTGATGGTATTATAGATTATATGAATGTTCTCAGTTCTTGACCTAATGCCAGTCTCAAAGCTTCTGTATTTGTGACCAAGGGTCTCACTTATTCTAACAGAATGTGGGGGGAATATGAGGTGTTATTTACAAGAAAGCACATTATTAGGAAGGGAACAATTCTTTATTTTGCCTGTTTCTAGTTTGCCACAAGTGTCCATGCTTGCTTGCCTTTTTATGTGAGGCACTGAATTACTACATTCAGCTTTATCCAAGATATCCCTGGAGAAATAAACAAACGACCAGTTCTTCCAGAACTGGAAGAAGAAGGATGAGTTTGGGATTAAAATTAGGTTTTTGCCATTAGCTTCATGTGCAGCCTGGGCAGAATCCTTTAAGTGGCTGTGCCAAACTCCTGCATCAGAGCAGAGCAACAGGACTGGTTTGCCACCTTTGCCTTGTCCTCTGGGCAGGGGCTCTCTTGTGAGATCCTCCCAAATTCAACATTGCAGCATCAGTGGGAGTCTCTGTGTCCTAAACTGCAAACAATCCCCCTAACGAGGTGGCTCGAGGGTTTGTGATTGCAAACTCTGGGCTTTAGGTGTGATTCGTGCTCACTGGATTGGCCCTCTGGCCATTTCCATTGGGACAGACCTTCAGGTCACTCAGTGCTGAGGAAGGATCTGCAAACACAATTGCATTTTGTGGGATGTGCTCCGATAGTCTAAATGTAAATGTAGGTGAATGCTGTCCCTGGTACCCGGCTGCTGTACCCCCCCGTGCCAGGTGTGGCAGGTGGGTGATGCCAGGCCCCAGCTGTGCCTAGGGCAGGGATCTGGTATCCAATGGCAGCACTAGGTGGCACACACAGCCAGGTCACAGCTCCCCACTCTGGGAGTCGGGATTTACCCGCTCCTGTGGGTCACCAGGCGAAATGGCTGCTCTGAGCCTGTGACTCGCCCTCCAAGGCCTCCTGCCATCCTTCGCAGCTTGTTGTAAAACCCAAGAGATGCCCAAGCAGCTCCTGAAACAGCTGCATTTCTGTGCAGGAGCCATTTGGCATATCTGGATGAGCGTTGCTGCCCTGCTGTGAGCACTGTTTGATTCCACTCAGCTCCCTCCAAGGATGGCACCGTGGGGCTCCGGGGAACACTGGAAACCAGGAAAAATGACAGAATGTTTTGAAAACTAATTTAATGCTCTACATCTGAAAGCATTATCCTGATGTTTGCTTGGGTAAATCCACGCTCAGGCCCAGCTTGTTGGCTTTCCAGACACGAATCCACCCCTCCTCCAGGATGATTCTGCTCACCCACGTGCTCTCTGCTCCTCGGTGTGTTGTTGACTGGATATGACCTCAGTTTTCTCACAGCTGGCATATTTCCAGCTGAAGTTTCATGTTCCTCATCCCGTTTATTGATGCCTAACTATTTACTTAATGAATGTCTCATGCCCAGCCAATGTTTTACCTGTATCTTGTGCCTCTTTTAGCAAAAAGCCACCTCACAGTGGCATTTATATCTTAGGTATGTGCCTGGCACTATCCAGAAGATCAAATTGCCTAGTCCTTCCAGCAAACACAGACACAGGATTGGCTGGGCAGGGTCACAGCTGGAAGGCTGTGAGGAGTCAAGACAAACCAGCAGATAAATCATCTGAGAAGAGCAGAGAATTAGAGCTGATAACCCAGTCAAGCTGTCTTTCCACACACTGAAGAGCTGCATGGGACCATGTTCTGGGGAAATACCCAAGATCTGCAGTTTTTGTTGAACATCAACAAGGTGAAATTAAATCCAGAATCAACAAGGAGTCGGAGAATGATGAGTCAGTGAGTGCAGGGATATCTTTGCTGTAGAGAAAAGCATCTGGCTGCCAGAGTGATGAACATCCTCATGGAAATTGTCATTCTTCATCTTCCAGCTTTGTTAGCAGCACCCTTTGCTGTGAGGGTGGGCAGGCCCTGGCACAGGTTGGGCAGAGAAGCTGTGGCTGCCCCTGGATCCCTGGAAGTGTCCAAGGCCAGGTTGGACGGGGCTTGGAGCAACCTGGGCTGGTGGAAGGTGTCCCTGCCCATGGCAGGGGGTGGAACTGGATGACATTAAGGTCCCCTCCAATCCAAACCAGTCTGGGATTCTGTGAATTTGTTAAACCTGAGCAGGTCCAGCTGTATAGAGAAAATCTTAACAGGTGAGTATTTCTCCTTTGGTTTCTTTTGTCTTTCCTGGCTGTGAGTAATGGATATTATCCACTCTGATGCAGGTTGTGTTTGCCTGGCTTTCTGTGTGTCTCACTGGCTCACCCCATCCTGGGCAGATGCACTCACACAGATGCAGAGTGGGTGTGTGTGTGTAAGGATGTGCCATCCAGCCACATAAACCTGTGCTCACAGAGTTTTCTGAGAGCCCAGTGCGAACAATTAATTTGGTGTGTTTGAGACTCTGCACTTAATTCCATTCTGGATAAGAAATCCATGGTATGTACTTCATGAAAGGTCTGGTGGTAGATAAAATTTTAGATAAAATGTACATAAAACCTTTAAATTAACCCTTACTGGAACTTGTGGACATTTTCAATTTAGACGTAGATTATTTCAAGCTCATAACCCAAGGGGTTGACATGGGTGCTGAGGCTTTGTGAGCGCTCATGGTTTCAGAGTTTCACCACACTCCATGGATCCCATTTGCACCAGGGCCTGTTGCACCCAAAGAAGGTAAAATTAATGATGGCAGATGGAAGTAGGACCTTCAAAAATGTTAGAATTATTGCCCAGTTCTTAAAAACAGTAAAACATACAGATGTTTTCCACAATAAGAATTTGGGAAGGAAATGGTCTTGATACAAGATAAGTTTTTAAGACTTCAAAAGTGAATGAAACTTCCCAAACTTTGGGTGTTGTTCTGTTCAAGCTTGTGTTAAAAGTGCCACTTTACACACAGGAACCTGCCCCTCCAAAATTCTACCATCTCTTCCTAAGGGAGTTTTACAAAATTACTGACTGAAAGGATGACAGATTGTTATGAAACAAAGCGTGACTGAAACATTGTCAAAAGGAATAAAAATCCTGCAATCTCAAGAGCAAAACTCCTTGAAATTTCCAGCAGGCTGAGAATGGGTTGATGAACAGTAAATAAAGGATACTCAAGGATAATGGTCAACTAGAAGTAACCACCCAGCTATTAGTAACAAACCCAGTATGATTTTGAGGTTGGTCCCATCCCACAGCAGTGGTACATAGTGGATGCCATTTCACCTACACCTGGCATTCCCTTCTGAGCAGAAAAGAGATGGAAGAAGTTCAGACCCAGAAATAAAGCAGGTCCGTGCCTGGAAGGCTGAGGTTTTGAGAGGGTGATGAAGGAAATAAACACAAAGCATAACTTGTCTCAGTGACAGCTCCCCATCCATGGCCATACAGGAGGGGGAGAGAAGAATTTCAAGTGCTTTTAAAAATAGTAACGGAGGAAATATTCATCTGGATACAAAAGAGGAACTCCCTGGACAATAATGTCTTGCAGATCATCCCATTCTCTCTCTGGGAAGTGGTGGAAGCATCGGAGGGTGCTGTGCAGCACATGAAGAATGGGGAGGTAGCAAGAAGCCTGGTAGCAAGGGGCAAAGCAGGCACCAACAAGACGCAGGAGAGAGGCAAACGGAACCATCCTGCTCTCTCCTCTTCCCAACCACGCTTGGCCAGTCCTCCCATTGCTGTTTTGGGACTAACTGCTGGAGGACAACCATCCTGTTGAGCAGCGCTGGTTTCATGTGGTAGAACCTCTTCAAGTCCAGCTGATTTGAATGTTTTATCTCAGCCACTGAGAATTCATTGAGTCCTGCTTAGGATACACATTCCATTTCAGTGAAGGCGAGTTTTTAGTTAGCAGCACACGCTGTCATTGCCTTTTCTCAAGTGGTTGGGAGCAGAGAGGTCCGGTGCTGAGAGCCCAAGTTCAGGGCTGGCCTGGGAGTAGAGGGGACGTGCCCACCCAGAGCAGTCAGAGCAAAAAATGCCCATTGCACCCAGAGACACCAACTAAGTGGGAGTCATTGCCTGGCAGTGACAGCCTGGGACAGCTGCGGGGGTTCACCTGGAGAAGAGAAGGCTCCAGGGAGACCTGAGAGCCCCTTCCAGTGCCTGAAGGGGCTCCAGGAGAGCTGGAGAGGGGCTTGGGACAAGGGATGGAGGGACAGGACAAGCGGAATGGCTTTAAGCTAAAGTAGAGTAGATTTACATATGGGGAAGGAATCCTTCCCTGTGAGGGTGGCCAGGCCCTGGCACAGGGTGCCAGAGAAGCTGTGGCTGCCCCTGGATCCCTGAAAGTGTCCAAGGCCAGGTTGGACAGGGCTTGTAGCAGCCTGGTTTAGTGGAAGGTGTCCCTGCCCATGGCAGGGGGTTGGAACGAGATGATCTTTAAAGTCCCTTCCACCCCAAACCATCCTGTGATTCAATGATTGTATTGTTTCAGAAATGATAACATTCCATGTCTATTCTTTAGTGATGTGTTGTATTCCTAATGGGCCAACAGGAATCAGGAGGCTTGAGAACCAAACTGGAAAGGTGGAGTATGGGTGGGAAAGGCTTCTGTCAGAAGGGTTTGTTTGCTGACCTTTACCCTTCTTTAGCGTTATAATAAATGCCAAGGAAATTGGATGTTTGTAACAAGTAGCAGCCTGGAAGAGCAGCTTGCAGCCTTAGGCAAAGCTTAAAGCCAAAGACGTAGCAAATTAATCATTAAGCACAATAATGGTTTGTTTTCATCAGTTTATTATACAAAAAGCAGTTTGTTATTGTCATGTAGTCAAGGTTTAGAATTTTCTCCGGGTTAGGCTTAGGATGGTTTACACATCCAGAATGCAGAAAGGATTTTGTCTTGGAAAAATGAATGTGTGAACACAAGAAGTAATTTCCCTTATGGAAATGATCCCATAGGATTATGAACAAACACAGAAGGTGACCATCTATGACTCATTTCAGAGCAGCCTTTAAGCACACAATTAAAATAAAGCACACACTTCCACTTCTCTGATGTCAGTGGGTCTTCAGCAGGCCTTAAGTGACATGCTGCTTAGAGAAGCTTCCATCACCTCATAGTTCTGCTGATTTAAAACTGCACTGAGATAGAAGTCCTTAAAGCCCAGATGCATTTTTTATGTGGTGGTCAATTCCACTGGCAAATATATGCACAGCAGAATAAAAATACAGTGAGAAGCCCTACTCTGAACCAGAGAAGGCTGGGTTATTGATGGTAAAGTTTTGTAAAGCTTTTGCACAATTTGTCTCTGCAGGAGGCTTCGTTTGGGGGCACAGAGACAGGTGTTTGATTAGGGAAAAGGCAGAAGGGAAGACTTTTACATTCCCTGAATTAGATGCCCTCCTGCCATGTGGAAAGGGAAGAGGTAGCCAGCAAGGAAACGAGAGTTTGTTCTGATAAGCACGATGCTGGAACAAGCTCTGGGTGCTTGGCATCAGATTAGAGGGAAGGCTGGTGTAAACTGTGCTGAACTCGGGTCAAGTCTGGCTTGCTGTTGCTGCTTGCTGAGTCTGGGTATTGCCAACATTTGCTGAAGGCTGGAATGATTTCTGTTACTGCTGTTCTTTAAAAGAAAGGGAAGGAGAAGGAGAAGGGGCAGGGGTACAGACCCAGGAGTGCAGAGTGAGGCCCCTGCCCTGCACTCTGGGCTGTTTCACATGGCAGCTGTGCAGAACTCCCCCAAATAAAAGGTGGAACAAAGAAAAGATAAATTCTGGAAGTGTCTCAAGCAGCAGAACTTCTTTGTTGTCCTTATTTTCTGCGTCTTTACCATTTCTAACAACTCCTATGCCCGAGTTCCTTGTTACCATGATCATTTTTCACTGGGGCCTTTATGAAATGTCCAATATCCTTTGTGTGCTGTTTTCCTCCCGTGTTTCATTCCCTTGCCTGCTCCTTCAAGTGTCCTGGCACAGGACTGTGTCCAGTTCCAGCCTAGTTTGTTGTACTGGAACATTCCAATGTCACACACTAACAAAAATACAATTTATACTTCAATCTGTATTTTTTCATAGGGTGTTTTACTTGGCAACTTCAGAGGAGTAAGGCCTGTTGTACTCATGGTAAATAGGGAGCTATGCCCCTTCATGGAGTTTATTTTGGGAATATCCAGGAATGTAAAGAAGCATAATCATTGAGGACTAAGCTGTTGCACCCATGTAGTCATTAATAAAAGGGATTACGTGCTATCAAATAATAACATCCTCTCCTAATTCCTGCTTAAGGTTTGTTTTATCTGGCAAATTGCTGTGTAGTCTTTTCCAGTAGATAGTGATACTTTGTGAGGGGTGAGTAGGTTAAGCATGAATCACATGGTCATAGAATACCCTGAGCTGGAAGAGACCCCCAAGGACCATCCAGTCTCACCCCTGGCCCTGCACAGACACCCCAACAATCCCTCCCTGTGCCCCAGAGGATCATCCAAACCCTCCTGAAGCTCTGGCAGCCTTGGGGCCGTGCCCACTGCCCTGGGGAGCCTGGTCAGTGCCCACCACCCTCTGGGGGAAGAACCTTTTCCTGAGATCCAACCAAACACTCCCCTGGCACAGCTTTATGAAGCCCAAGGGTGTTTCAAAAACTGCAACGCTATTTTCTGCTCTTTTCCAGGTAAGAAAGCCGTTCTCTTGGTGTTCTGCACTCTGGTTTTTGGTTCTCCCCTGAGGGAGGGGGTAAGTGAGACTTGCGGTTTAAGGACAGGATTATGAAGGAGGGCTCTCCCAGAAGAGTGAGGGACGCTGCCTTGTGGGGAGGAAGTCTCCACATTCATAGAATCACAGAACTGTTTAGGCTGGGAGAGACCTCTAAGATCATCGAGTCTGTTTGGGGAGACAGTCGTGCCTTTGTTTGCTGCTGCCTCACTGGTGTTGGTCAACAGTGTCCCCTGGAGAAAAGAAAGCAGGAAAAAGGCCAAATATCCTGTCCAGCATTCAGAGGAATGGTTTGAGCATTCACTGGAGCTGAGATAATGACTGTAACATTGTATTTAGCAGCTGTACATGGACATATCCTCCATGGCTTCCCACTGCCAGAGGGCAGGGATGGATGGGATATTGGGAAGGAATCCTTCCCTGGGAGGGTGGGCAGGCCCTGGCACAGGTTGGGCAGAGAAGCTGTGGCTGCCCCTGGATCCCTGGAAGTGTCCAAGGCCATGCTGGACGGGGCTTGGAGCCACCTGAGTTGGTGGAAGGTGTCCCTGCCCATGGCAGGGGGTAGCACTGGATGGGCTTTGAGGTCCCTTGCCACCCGAACCATTCCATGATTCCATGGTCCTGAGTATTTCCCTAATCCCTCAGTTCAACTGTATTTGGACCTTTCCAATCTCTTCTGGTTGGGATCTCCTTCATCTGCTTATGTGACAAAACCCTCCCTGATTCTAGAAGGCTCCATCTCACTACCGTGAAGGGTAACAAGTGAACAGCCCAAGGCACACCCATGTTTGGGAAGAATCCATCACCGAGATTTTAATTCTTCCTGGATTTGGCTGCATCAGATCCCCCCAGAGCACTCTGCCCCAGCACAGAGCCCCTGTCTGTGGGGCTGCAGAGCAGCACTCACAGGACTTGGAGGCCTTTTCTTGCCTCTCACAGCCCCAGGCAGCAGCACGGGGGGATGCAGGACTGGTGCCAGCTCACCCCGAAAGTTTAACCAGAATGAGGGAAGGTGCAAAAAAATTACCCAGCATATTTTTGCAACTCAACATTGTGCAAAAAGGTTCATTGAGACAGTCAGGTTCTGAGGCATGAAATGCACATTTTTTTCCTGCTCTATTGAGTTGGCCAGGTTTGTCTGTAGAATAGTTAAAAAATACCTCTGAGTGCACCACGTGTTTATCAGCAATTCCGTGTTGATCTCTGTGTTGGCAGCGTTGGATATTTCCAGGTTTTACTTCTCTTTCTTAACTTCTGCTTGCAAAGTTCTGTCAGTTTGTTGGTTTGGGGAGAGTGACGATGGTTTGCTGCTGGGTGGGGCGATGTGGGTGATGTTTGCTCCCTCGTAATGCTTTCCAGCCATTTCTGAGAGCAGATGTCTTTCATCATTAGAACCCTTGACTTCAGAAATACACAATGGAAGATTCATAGCTGCCTATAATTAACTGCCTGGGTCAATGTGATAAGGAGCAGCAAGTCAATTCAATTTTCAGTGAGAAATCTTTGGGTTTGCTCTTACTCTGGAGAACCATCTAGTGTTTATAAGATAAATAAGGCATTTCATATTTTCTCAGGAGAGATGTGTAAGTCTGTATGATCCCTGAGAAACAGCTGGTTCCTGATTTTCCTGGTTTTATTTGTATATTAAGGAAAACATTTCAGACATGTTGAACTTCCAGCTGATCTATTCCTCACAGTGCCAAGCAAAAACAAAGCCAGAAGATAAAATTTCCACATTCTGCAGATATAAAACATGATTCACTTCTGTGGGTATTCTGCAAATTTGGATTCAAGTCTTCACAAGGTAAAGAACTGCAGGTCGAGAAATGGTTCTTTATGAGACTTATTTTTAATTCTTTGATGTTTGCTACCAGATTGCTCTGGTACATTGTAGTTCTGCTCTTCTACAAGTGTCTTCAAAATTCAGATTCTCAGGACACAAAAACATCTTTATTTCCCTGTAATGGAAAAGGACTGAGGGTCCATAACTCCCATTGGTTAAAAAAATGTCCTATTTGAGTTAAATTGTTTTACAGAATGTTTCTGTGTGGTTAGGGGATGTTTTTATGTGCTTTGTGCTTTTAGTAGAGTAGATTTAGGGCATCAGGGAATAGGATTCCCTGGTGGTCACAGACTCTTTGATGGTATCTGGGAACTTTACTGACTATTAGGACACACTGAAAATAAACCCACCTCTGCCTAGTGCAGTGTCTCATATCAGTCTTTGATGTAGGGTCTTTATGTCTAACTAGTTTATGGATGTGAGAAAAACAAAGTATCAGTCAGGACAATGAACACAAAATAAAGTCATGAAAGCCAGAAAATGCAATGCTTAGGAAACAAAACACGTTTCTCAGGAGCTTCTTCACCTTGCTCTGTCACACCTCCTGGGTTTCCATTGTAATTTCTGGTGTGGGTGTTGATCTCTTCTTGTGGTCACAGCAAAGCAAAGCAAAGCAAAATCAGACTGATTCTAGTCAAGAATAATGGTTATTGTGGAAAAAAAAGAAGACATTAATACAGAAATGGCCTCATTTAGGAGAGGAAATGCGCAAGTTACCCTTTAGGTAAGTTGCAGTGTTGCCTTTGAAGAACCTGAATGAACTATGCATAAAACCTGTGACCCGTGGTGCTAATAATAGTGTGTGAATGTTTATGGTGCCATTATTCTCAAAAGGGCAAAGAAGGTTGTCCAAACACTACCTTCAACTATTTAACCAAAATATTTTATCTCCTGAAAAGTGTCTCTCAAACACGATCTATGGGTTCCGTTCTGTTTCCCTGTGATACCTGGGTGAGTTCTTTGCAGAGAACAGACAGCAAGTGGCCAAGTTGCTCCATACTGTCAGCAGCAGAAACTTATTTCTAAAGAAATATTAAATTTTATCTATAAATACGTGATAGCCACATTTTTTTCCGAGGGAAATCATGCCGTCATTTTGAAGATGTCAATCACCCCTTAGGTGATCCAATTGGATAAACTGGGATTTTTGAAAAAGAAGGTAAATATCCACAGTCCTGTCATGGATTAATGACTGGTAAAAAGAGGAGAAGAAGGAGAGGAAGGATGTTCAGATTTTGCAACTGACAGCAATAACCAGTGGAACCCTTGGCTGTTTTATGTATTCATTCAGCGAAGAAAAACAGGCTTTCTGTCAACTCAAACCATGGAATTTTGGCACATAGGAAGGTACAGAGACTGGAGGCTTTCCATCAGACAGACCAGACAGATCTGATCATAGAATCACAGAATCCCAGGATTGTTTGGGTTGGGAAGGACCTCAAAGCTCATCTTGTTCCAACCCCCTGCCATGGGCAGGGACACCTTCCACCAGCCCAGGTGACTCCAAGCCCTGTCCAACCTGGCCTTGGACACTTCCAGGGATCATGGGGCAGCCACAGCTTCTCTGGGAAACCTGTGCCAGGGCCTGGCCACTCTCACAGGAGGGATTCCTTCCCAATATCCCATCTAAATCTGCTCTGTTTGTGTTCAAAGCCATTCCCCCTTGTCTCGTCACTGCAATATGCTCTTGTAAATAGTCTTTCTTGTTAAGATGATTATTATTAAGAATAGGAGTTATGTCCACAGGCATTTATTTAAAAATCATGGTCCTGCTGCAACCTCAAGGGGAGGAAGTTCCTGGTCTGCACAGGGAAAGGAGCACCTGGCACCCTTTCTGCTTCCTGCCCTTTTTCCTTACCTGGGCACAGTTGACAAGAAGACACTGGGCAAGAAGGAAGGTGTGAAATTACAGTGAGGACAGCAGACCTTCAGAATAATGAGCTCCACACCATTCATGTTGTTAAAATGATTTTGTCTATTGCTTCCTTTTGTGACTGAGTTTTGTTTAGACTGAGGCAAATCCATGTACATCTATAATGTAAGTGGTACTCCAGGGTATATTTAATAAGATATTTGATCCTGTACTCATCTCCTTTAAAATGTCCTTGTATAAATAAGCTCAGCTTTAGTGTATAACTCTTCTAGTCTGTTGAAAAATCGCATGGTGTTCCTGTCAAGTATGTGGCAACAAAGCTGGTAATCCCACATGTGAGTTTTAAATGATGTGAAACTGCCTTGAACCATCAACATCCAAGTGATGTGTCAAACAGGACAGCTGTACCTGCAGGGAAGGGATGGAGGAGATGGAGCCAGGTCCTTCCTGGTGGCACCTGATGGGAAGGTGGTGGCTATGAGCTGAAACAAGAGGGGTACAGAGTGGATCTGGAGGGAATCTCTTCCTGCACGGACAGCCCAGCCGTGGCACAGGCTGCCCAGGGAGGTGGTGTCATCTCTGTCCTCAGAGGCTTTCAAGTTCCCACCAGATCAAACCCTGAGCAACCTGGTCTGACCCCAGAGCTACCTCTGCTTTGAGCTGGAGGTTGGGTAGGAACCTCCTGAGGTCCCTTCCAGCCAGTTATCCTGTGATCCTATCATTTTATGAGGCCAGACACTATAGATATAACAGCAGGTAATTACAGGGTCTGATTTCTTCCTTAATATGAAGGTTTCCCCCGACGTGCTGCTCTTCAGGCTCTCAGAAGATATTTCAGGATCGCAGGATTGTGTCTGAAACCTGCTGTTATTTTAGCCCTTCGTGTTTGTTTCCACAACTGCCACGTGTGACTTGGCCACAACCCAGACAACCACGGTGTGGGTGGAAGGAGGAGAGAGAGGGGAAGGAATACCAAAGAATCAGACACCTGACTGAGAACTCCCTTCAGAGGTCCCTTTGAGTGCAAATTTTTCTCCTTTGCCATGGAAAGTTCTCCAGAGCTATTAATTATTTTTTTAAGTGGTAGGGGGAATTTTTGCTTGTGGGTGTGGGGGAGTAAGGACAGAGGCAAACTGGTTTAGAGAAAATGTCACTTTTCTGCAGTACTGATACCTCTGATAAATTGTCTAAGAGGAGTAAAGAGAAAAGCAGGAGTGCATTTATTCTGCCAGATGTCAATGGCAGGAGGCAGCAGCCTAAAAATCCAGCTACACCATTTCAGGTTATGAAATGGATAAGAAAATGGCTATTTTCCACTAGGAGAAATCTTAATAGCAAGATTTACAATTTCCCCACCCCCACCCCCTCGTGGTATAGATAATGGATTGAATGATTTTCACCACAGAAAGAGAGATATTTTATCTTCACAAGAGCAAATGTCTGAGCAATGTCTTGGGAATGTGAAGCAGGACAAAGCCCTCCATGGAATACCTTGGGTTTGTAAGCCTGATCAAAGAGTGATTTTTTCTGATACATCATGAAGCGTCTGGAAGAAAATAGTGGGTTTGTGTTAAGCATCTGAAAAAAACACCCCTTTTTGTTTACTTAGTTGCATATCTGTCCTGATATTCCCACTCTTGCTTTTCCATGGTTTGCCTAAAGCTGAGCCTGAGCTTTGATGCCCTTGAGGGCACATCAGAAGGGCCTCTGTAATTTGTCCTGGCTTCCCTTACAATTCTGCTTCAGAAGAGGCCTTTGTGTGCTTGCAGAAGATAGTCATTAGTGGGTTGAAATAGTCTGAAATTAGAAAAATATACTTCAAAAAGAAGACAATGGAAAGAGGTTTCTTAACCCATTCCAAGATTAGTGGACGAGGACCCCACAAAATGTTCCACAGGCACAACGGGGTGAGTAAGGACCTGCAGTGTGTGGTGAAGAAGGAGAGACGGGGGGAGGTAGCTGCTAAACCTCCTTTGTCACAGGAAAAAATAAAATCATGGAACCCCACCCATCATTTTCTTGAAGAAATAGGATTAGACCAAAAATAATTACATGAAATAACAGGAACAGTCATAATGTAAAAGAAAGCTTTTTATTTTCTCTTGCGTCAACAAGACGGGAAGAGGAATTTTTGCCTTATAGTTACTCAGCTCCTTATCGAGAGTCTGAGTTGCTTCCTTGGACAGGGAGAAATCAGAGTTCTTCTAATCAAAAATAACTGGGAGTTTCAATGGAAATCCTGGAGTTCCCCTCTTTGCTGGGGGTTGTGTTTTTTCCAGCATTTGCTATCTGTAAAACCACAAAAAACATAACCAGAGCCGTTCCCTGGGAATCGTGCTTTGAAGAAATTTAAAATGCCAAGAAAGAGAGTCGGAGATAAGTCCTTGGTCTGTGGATGACCCTCCCTTGGCACAGTTCAGGGGTAGCTCATCAAGCCTGTGAGCAACACGTGGCTCCACAGAAGCTTGTGGAGGGAGTAGGACTGTGTGGAGAAAGTGGACACCAAGGAGAAAGTGGAGCACCAAGCCCCCCAGGAATATGGATCATACCTCCACTGGAGCTGTGGTCACAGCTGGGACATAGGCAGCTCTGGAAACTCTGCTTTTCCAGGGCTCAGCAGTACATGTCTGGGACACTTAAAAATAGGTTTACTGGGGGGATTTAGAGCACAGACAAAGTGGTCAGACCCCCAGTCTTGCCAATGAATCACCAGTCAAAGGGGAGAAGGGAAATAACTTGATAAGAGCAATTTTGTTCATGCCTCTTGTCATTTGCACATGTCTCAAGACCAATAGTGACACATTATAGAGTTCTGTCCTACACAAAGATGAGGTGATCTTCACACAGTGGTTGATGTGGAAGACAGAGTAGCTGAATGATGGCACCATCATGGGCTTGCTGCATTTTTCTGGGTAATGCTGCCTCAAGTAGGCACGATGAGGACGTGGGTGAGGAGGCTGTCCACATCAAACGGGTGCTGTCTGAGCTGGCAGCCCTACGTTTGCTGTCTAAACATAAATGCGCCCGTCTCTGTGACAGCACTTACAGGGCAGCACTTTCCTACCCTGCCTTGTTTCCTTACAAGACGAGACAGACCACTGGGTTAAAAGAAATGGCCAGAGTGGCTCAGCCCCTGCAGGGCATCACAGCAGGGGACCAGGAAGATGATGGAGAAAATGAGGTTTCTGGCTTGCTTCGTGCCAAGGAGTGGCTTGCTGGCCTCTAATTGTGGCTACCACTTTCCCACACACTAAGGAACCTTGTTAACAGAATATGAGCCTTACTTACGTACCTTCCACTTGTGGAAGCGAATCCTTTGGTTTTGTGCACTTTGGGGAGGTCCTGTTTGAGTAATTTAAGCCGTTTCCTCTTCATCTTTGCTTTTTTATGACCACATTTTTCGAAGAAGTGAGCTCCAATTTAGGCACTAAGTATGTGCAAAACCCCAGCAAATTCCAGCATAAAAATGGGTATTTGGAAAGAACTCAACATTCAAGTGAAACTGAGCCTCATCTTTTGGTGTGTCTACAAAACTGGCTCCTTTGAGATCTCTGATGCTGAGAGTGCAAGTTATAGGTGAGCAGCGCTGAGGCTCGAGCCTCTGTCACTGTGAGCTGCACAGCCCCGGGTGGGAGACACTTTTTTTGGGTTGTTACTGAAAGAATCCCAGAATGGTTTGGGTGGGAATGGATCTCTAAGCCCACCCAGTGCTACCCCCTGCCATGGGCAGGGACACCTTCCACCAGCCCAGGTTGCTCCAAGCCCCGTCCAACCTGGCCTTGGACACTTCCAGGGATCCAGGGGTAACCACAGCTTCCCTGGGCAACCCGTTCCAGTCCCTGCCCATCCTCACAGGGAGGAATTTCTTCCCAACATCCCATCTATCCCTGCCCTCCTTCAGCTTGAGGCCGTGAGCAGCCAGCCATGCAGCAAATAAAATACAATCTACAAATATTCTTCGGTATATTCCAAAAACACTCCAATGTGAAATCCCTCAAAGCAAGACAGGAAAGATGTGGGAGGGAGTCGTAAGGGATCTCAAAGGGCAAAAGGGGTAGAGTTAATACAAATGACAATTAAAGGCAATCCAACAAATCCTTCCCTTCCTGCAGGACAGACCATCCACGGCGTGGTCAAGGCACTGTCGGTGCTCTTATTTGCTCTGCTGCGTTTTGTGGGTGCTTTTTAGAAGCCTTAATATGGCCACATACCCCAAAAACGTGCCTTAAACCCCCACCTTTTGGATTAAAACCCCAAAGAACCCAGCAGCACCTCTGCGGGCCCGCGGGCCGCTTTGACAACCCGCCCTTCCAAAATAATCACTTTGCGAGTGAAAGTGTCACGCACCACACGCGCAAACGCCGCTAAATGAGGTGTTTATAGGTAAATGCGTGTTTTGGGGTCGAACACCCCGCGGAGAGCATTCCCTCAGGGTGCCCCGCAGCCGCCGCCGCACGGATGGGGGTTCAAACACGGGTGGGGGTTCCCAAGCAGGTGTGGG
>VWZF01007191.1:72410-95858 GCA_013396755.1 Sclerurus mexicanus | reverse complement strand
CCCGCCATGGACAGGAGCAGCCCCTGCGGCTCCGGAGCCCCCGGGCCCTCGGCCGGCAGCAAGGCGCAGCAGCCGCGGGCCGCCTCGGCCGGGCCCGGCGCGGGGGACTCTAAGCCCAAAGGCGGTAAGAGCGGCGAGCGCTGGGGGCAGAGGGCGGCCGGGCCGGGGTTGGGGTGAAGCCGGACGTGGCCTGCTCGGGTTGTTTGTCTCCCAGCTGGGCTTAATAGGCGGCGTTTCAGGCCGCTGCTTGTTTTTGGTTTCTTTTCCCTTCCTCTTCCGGCTGCTGGCAGAGCTGGGGTTCCCACTCTGCTCTCCTTGGAGGATTAGTGCTTTATCTTCGTTAGTGTTGGAGTAATCAGCTCTAGCGCTAAAGCTCGGGTTCTGTACTAAGAATATATATTCGCCAGTGCCTGTGAAGGGAGCCCTTGCCTTCGTTCTGTACTCGGTGTGTTGTTCCACCTCACCAAGGGTCCGGTGTGCACACACAGCATTCCCCTGACCCTGGCGTTTGTCTCCTGCTCTGGGGGAGCTCAGAGTGAGCTGTGTGTTCTTTGCTCACCTGGCACTCAAGCCAAAGTGTCACACCTGTCCTTGCAAAGAGCTGGTTCTGCTGACAGGGCAGTTCTCCAGGAGCCAGGATGGTTCCTGTCAGCTTTCCAAGGTAAGACCTAAGCCCACTCTGGTTCTCTGAAAATGTTTGGGAGCAGAGTGCTCTGGCAACCGTGCGTTTTTCTTTTATAAAACTAGAAATGGGGCAGTAGTGATTAAAATGAGTGGCTTTAATCCTGGAACTGTGTGAGAGTGTGTCAACAGGTTACTACAGCACCACTGGTGTACTAATTTCCTTCCTCCTGGTTTGTTTCAGCAGTATTACTTCAGGTCTCTGAGAGAGCAGCAGTGTGCCCCAGAGGGTTAACAAAATGAGTATCTTGGAGGTGTTTGTTGACTTCTTTTTGGACCTTCTGAATGTGCTCATGTCCTGGGTAACGAAGTGTTACCTGCTCTTCACCTCTCCTAATTGATCTTCCACAGGATTGACAGAAGTGGGACATGGGAAGTGACTCACCCACAGCTCCCCAGGTTGTGGCGTAACTGTGTAATTACAGTGAAATTTTAACTTCAAACACGTCAAAGTCTTTTTAGGGAGAACTTTTTCTGTCCCTGTCTTGCCAAGAGACACCTCCTCACTCCAGCTTCTTTTGTGGTGCTGTATGGAGGGTTGTTCACAGAATACAAACATCCCTCAGGAAGGAGCTGAGGTGGCCTGTGCTGTGGCTGGTATGCCTTCATGTGGAAGACACAGTATCTGTACTGAGGAAGGAGGTAAAAGGCCTGTCATTCCAGCCTAGAATAAAAATGTTAAGGGATTTTTGTGGAATGTCACCTTTTACAGGCTTGAAACAATTCCAGTAGTAGAAGAGGAGCAGTGAGAGAGGAATCCTGGTGACCATTCTCTTCTACTCCAATACTTTTAATTAAGAAAACCCCAAACTTTTTAAGACCTCTTTTTTTTAATAAAACAGGAAAATTTTGTCTTGGCACAATTCTCCCTCTGTGATACTTGTTTCTTAACTACAGTGGAAGGCAAAGGGATGAGTTGCTTCCTTATGATGCATCAAAGAGGCCTGGCAAAATCTTTTCATAGGAGTAGTTATATGTTTCGGAATATCTTAACTGGAGGGTACTGAAAACTGAAATGAGAAGATTCCCTTAGATTAGGGCAGATAACTACACAGGTTTCAGCTGTGTGTCTTGGTAGCTGTTGGTAGTGCAGGACAGTGGCACATCACCATATGGGGTTTTTTCTTGAGTTCCTTATCACTGAACTTGTGGCTGATGTGGTCCACCCGGTTTCTCTCCCCTTTTGGGACAGGTTTAGGATGTATTCTGAAAGTCTTATTCCCCTCTGAAATGGGAAGCATTCTTAAGGAGCACAGACCTTCCCCAGATGGTCACTGGGTTGAGTTCAGTCAAGCTCTTCCCATTTGATGCATTCCAGAGCTACCTGTTCAGCTGAGGAAATGGACACTCATGAAACCTTGTGGCAGCTGCTCCTTCTGTTTCTCTTGCAGCGCAGCTGGAAATGGGCTAAATAGAATACTGTATTCTGTTCTGCTTGTGGACGTTGGATTCCACCTATCTTTCAGACTTGGCCTGACAGACTAAATTAAACTTGGACGTTTATTACAGTTACATATTATTATATTATATATATTATTATATATTCCAGCAGGGATCACATCCCATTAGGATGGAATAAAGTAACTGAGGGAAAATAGGCTTGTTGGGTTTCTCTGCAGTCCTGGAGACCTGATGGACAGTGTTAGTTCTCACAAAGGTCCCTGGGCCAGTGTGAGATGCTGGCTGGGGTGCAGGAGTGCTTGGTCACCTCTTGCTCACTGGGATGTTTGCCTTGGCAGCAGCAGTACCTTCAGTGTGTTTTCATGAAACCACCCTGTGGCTTTAGTGTGATCCACCACCCAAACCCCTTATGCAATGCTGTTTGCTTCAGCAGAAAAGATGAAAAAAGGTGGAAGGAAACTGCAGTTCTCACCCCAGGAGCAAACTAGTACTGCAGCCCCAGTGCCAAAGTGATCGCCTAGAGCTGTTCCTTGTCCTGTGAACTTGGTCTCCTCTCTCTGGATCTCTGGAGATACAGGTCCTCTAACAGCAGGAAACACCACAGATGTCAGGGCTTGCTCCAAAATGCAAGAACAGTTTTTGTTATTAGTGTTTTTAAATTGTATAGACAGTACTTTTTATAAATCTCTTGGAGTGCATGGGTAGATACATCCACAGGAAAAAAAATATATATAGGTTAAATCATAGGAAAACAGCAAAAGGACAGAGGGCCTGAGTGAAGAGGAAGTACCTCACCTGCACTGTTGCTGTGGCTCATTCCTAATTTGCCAGGAAAAGAAGGAAAAACTGTCAAGTCCAAATTTATGCTCCTTAAAACCAGCCTGTAACAAGGGAGCATGGCAGTGAGAGTCCTTCACTTTTCTCCCTGGTCTTTGGGGGAGTGCAGGGATGGATGATACAAAGCAGAGAGTTCCCTGACACGTGGAATGCTGGAAGGAAGAGCATTGCCTAGATTCAGGGTGGGGGAAAAGTGTTCCAGAGCACAAATGCATAGTCCAAGCTCTTTGTTGTCTGCTGGCCGGTTTCATTACTACTCTGATGAACCAGACTTCTCGTGAAGATAATTATTCTGGGAGTTGGGAGAAACGAGCAGTCTGTAAAGTCAGATTTTGAAGCATTGTGAGACTCTTGTAAGGTGAAGAGTCCTTCCCTATAAAATGTGAGAGTCACTAGTGACTCCCAAAGACATTGAGTTGTCTTGAAAGGACCTGTAGTATGACAGGAATGTGTGTAAACCAGCTGAGGGACAAATTTGATGGTGAGTAACTTGATTAAAACTTTAAGTGGTAGGAAATTCTGCCAGCTGCAGGTGTGAGCGGTTCCTTGTTCCTGAGCCTCCTAAAGACCCACCTTAGACTGATTTATTTCGGGTTGTTTCTTTTCCCCGGTTAAAGATTGCAGAGAAACTGCAAAGTTGTACAGGCACAATAGGTGTGTGCCCCTCTAGTGTATTCACTGAAATTGCAGATTTGCAGGGGTTGTTGAGCTCTAAACTGAAAATTTCTACTCCTGAATAACTGAAGTAATAGTCTAAACCTCTTCAAAATGACTTATTCTTTTTTTTACCAGAGACTCAGAAGTGTTGATTATTCCTTCTTCCCTACAAACACTCTCAAAAAAAGTCTTTCTAAGTAATCATTCAGCCAGACCTGGTCACGCCCCTCTGTACTTGGCAGCTTCTGGTGTGTTTTTTTCCTGATAACGCTCAAGCCGTGTCTCTTTAGCCTCATTAAAGCACTGCCAGCTATGCAGGCATGTGTTTGAGTTGCACAGCTGTGCTTCTGACAGAGCTGGTTTAATTCTGAATTAAAGGATCAGCCCTGTGAATAGCAGAGTAAATGAGCAGTTCTGATAATGAAGTTTGTCTGCAAAAAATGGCTTTGTCACATCGTGTGAAAGTAATGATAGTGTCCTTCTATAGCTGTAGTTGCAGGCAAAGACAAGTCTGCCAAGTGCAAGAAACAGCAGAGCACCACAAAACCCCATCCAGCCACTTTTATTACTTAATTTATTCTTAAGAAGTTGGATCTTTGGTAATATATAACAACACACAACCTTCCGGTCCTCTGCCCACCTTTTTTGAAAGGTGCACGTGGAGAGAAAACTTAAAATAACAAAACAAAACAAAAAAAGGTGTCTTTATGTGAATTATATGAAAACAGCCATTCCAGCTCTTTTAAATGCTTGGGTAGATGGGAAGTGGTGCTGGGGAAGGGGAAAACTGGAAGCACTGGCAATGAAACTACCAATATGAGAAACATGATCCTGAATCGCAGTGGTGTGTTTGCCTGCCACGTAAGATTTATATTAAGGGGTGGGGAGGACTACAAAGTGGGGATAGGGCAACAAGTAGGCTTCTATAAAATGCTACTAGATATTGTGTGAGGCCTTGCTGTTTGTGTAGTGTTTACTGAGTATCCCGAGTGACTTTGTGGCTGGCTGGCGTGGATAGGTGTCTTGTTGGGCCTGTGGAGTTTTGTTTCTAAGCTTATCAACATACCCCTTCTACAAATAAAACTTAGGGCAGGTGGTGGAAATGCCAGATTAAGCGACAGGTCAGCAGCCTGTTGTGTCCTTGGGCAGCTCTGATCTTGTGCTAAGACTACTAGAAATGCCTTCATAGTATTAACACCCTGTTCCAGCAGTCTGATGTAGCAGCTGTTTCAGGCACAGGAAACCCCTCTCAAGAGCCTGACTGATTTTTCTGCTCTTGTGAGCTTTATTCCTGTAGTATTCTGCTTCTTGCTTCACCACTGTGTCCTGTGGTAGGGTCAGTAGTGTGCTAAGCGTATTTTTTGGCAAACAGTTCTGGCTGCTTAGGTTGGTGGACTCAGTACTTAGATATTAGGTATGTGCCCTGCAAGGCCACAAAGCATTGGGTTTGTACTTTAAGATCAATTAGCATTTGTTGGCCTTGGGACATAAAAGTGTGTTTTTAAAACAGAATTGGGTCTGTTGGAGTCTTTTAAGCATAGGGGCAAAACTGAGTGAAAACAGGCAATGGGAGACTTTAAGAGAAACACAGGCAGTGTATTTATATAAGGGAACAATATATGATAAATTGTGTGGTTTCAGAAAATGGAATGAAAAAAAGAACTAGTTGTCAGTTTTTGTAGTGTGGCATGAAGGTGTGGTGTGTGGTGTAGGTGTTTTTCACCAGGCAACCTGGGGATGGCAATTCCAAATCTGGATGAAGACAGTTCAACCATTCTGGTCGAACATAAAGCATAGCAGATATATCCTCCTTTTAAAGTCTTTGAGCAGCTCTTTGTGCAGTGATAGGAATGAAATGGTTTGGGTTGCTGGGGGATGTGATGTCCTGATAAACACCAGCCTGTTACCCGGGGCTCAGGGCAGTGCCTGAGCTGAACTCTGAGCTGAAACTACTGGGGGCACAACTCTGAGGCTGCTGTTCTGATTCTTGGGTTTTTTCTCTCCTTTCAGATGGAAAGAATGCGAGTGGATCCAAACAGCGTTATAATCGTAAAAGAGAAACTTCATATTCAAAAAATGAGAACTTTTCCAGTCAGTCCCGTCGCTCCAATTCACAGAAAAGCAAAGCTTTTAACAAGATGCCCCCTCAAAGGGGAGGCAGCGGCGGAAGTGGCAAACCTTTTAGCTCTTCTAATGGTGGGAGACGAGATGAGGTGAGAATTGTAAGGCCGTGCCTCCAGGGCCTTCTTTCTTGGGACTGCAGGATGCTCTGACCTGCCTAGAGAGGTCTGCTGCCTTCAGCTCCTGGGCTGGGAAGGGGAGGAGTGATGAGGTGCTAGCTAACATCCTTGAGATGCCAGAGGGAGTGTGAGCAGAGCAGCTTGGCACCAGCAGGAGAGGAGCGCTCTCTGCTCTGAGAGACTCAGCTGCTCCTCGTCAGACTCATGCTCCAGACCCTTCCCCAGCTCTGTGCCCTTCTCTGAACCTGCTCCAGCACCTCAGTGTCCTTCTTGTTGCGAGGGGCCCAAAGCTGGCCGCAGGATTCGAGGTGCAGCTTTGCCCGTGCCCAGTACAGGGGGACAGTCACCTCCCTGGTCCTGCTGGCCACACCATTGCTGATACGGGCCAGGATGTCCTTGGCCTGCTTGGCCACCTGGGCACACTCTGGCTCACGTTCAGCTGCTTTTGACCAGCATTCCCGGGTCCCCTCCTGACGGACAGCTTTCCAGCCACTCCTCCCCAAGCCTGTAGCATTCCATGGGGCTGTGTGGCCCAAGTGCAGGACCCATCCCATGGCCTCGTTGAACCTCATACCACTGACCTCAGCTCATGAATCCAGCCTGTCCAGATCTTCTGCAGAGCCTTCCTGCCCTCCAGCAGATCCACTCTCCCACCCAACTCCATCCCCTTGGCCAGCCATTAACAGGACTGACCCCAGTGCTGGGCCCTGGGGAACCCACTAGTGAGCAGCCCCAGCTGGGTGTAACTCCATCCCCCTCCACTCTGGGCCTGGCCATCCAGCCAGTTCATTACCCAGGGAGCAGCCAGTTTCTGCAGGAGAATGCTGTGGAAAACTGTGTCAGAGGCTTTGCTGAAGTCCAGGAAGACAACACCCACAGCTTTTCCCTTGTCCATTAGCTGGGTCACCTTGTCATAGGAGGAGATCAGGTTAGTCAAGCAGGACCTACCTGTGCTGGCTGGGCCTGGGCCCCTGGTTGTCCTGTACATCGTATGTGATGGCACTCAAGATATCTGCTCCATAACCTTCCCTGGCATCGAGGTGGGATTGATAGGCCTGTAATTCCCTGGATCCTCCTTCCAGCCCAGCATCACATTTGCTGACTCCAGGGAGCCAGGACTGCTCAGTTTGCCAGAACTGCTGGTAAATGAGGGAAAGTGGCTTGTCGAGCTCTTGCACAGCTCCCTCAGTGCCCTTGGGTGGGTCCCACCCAGCCCCACTGGCTTCTTTGTGTCTGAGTGGCACAGGAGGTCACTGACCATTTCTCTTTGGAGCACGGGGCCTCACTCTGCTCCTTCTTCCAGCTCAGGGGGCTGGGTACCCTGCAGGCAGCTCATCTCAGTGTGAAAGGCTGAGATAAAGAAGGCATAAATTACTTCAGCCTTCTCCTCTGTTACTGTGTTTCACTCGCCCCTCCCATCCAATAAAGGATGGAGATCTTCCTTAACCCTCTTTTTGTACCTGATGTATTTGTAGAAACATTTTTTTATTGTCTTTTACAGCAGTGGCCAGATTAATTTCTAGGGCCCTTCTGCTTTTCTCCCTGCATAGCCTCATGACATCCTTGTAGTCCTTCTGAGTTGCCTGGCCCTTCTTCCAAAGGTCATAAACTCCTTTTTTTCCTGAGTTCCAGCTAAAACTCTCCATTGACCCAGGCTGGTCTTCTTCCCCACTGGCTCATTTTTTGGCTCATGGGAGCAGCCTGCTCCTCTGCCTTTAAGATTTCTTGAAGAATGTCCAAGCTTCCTGGACTCCTTTGCCCTTCAGGACATCCCCCGAGGGACTCTGTCAACCAGTGTCCTAAACGGGCCAAAGCTTGCCCTCTGAAAATTGATTCTGTCCAACTGCTTCAGTGCACAAATTTGCAAGAGATGGGGGTGTTGGGAAAGTAAATGTATTGGCCTTGGTGACATTAAGGTGGTGTAAAACCAGACTGAGGCTTTTATGCTGATGTGGATCTAAATACTGCACACTGTGGGTTTTAATTGATACTCTGATTTTTCTGGTGGATGAGCAACTAGACTGCTGACTCAAAACTAACCTGCTGCCTTTGTGAATTCTCGTTCTTTGCTTCATTATATGAAAACTATCTGAAACAAGTACAACCTGTGCAAACAGTAATCAGACTTGTATTGCTGTTTCTCTACAAGAATATTGTCTGAACAACTTTCTTCTGTTACTCACCTTGACTAGGTTTTACCAGCATTTACTTGTCCTTATGTGATTGTTTTTACACTCTCCTTTTGCTCAGTGTGGGGTAAGACCACTGAGTTCTGACTTCCAGGTTCTCGTGCACTTCTAATGCTGCTCTGCTTGATTTGCAGAACTGGGATGGGAGAAGGTGAGTGAGGGAATGCTGCATGTTCTGTGTGTAATCCCTGATGGGGCCTGCACTGATGCTGTTGCAGTAAATTCTAGCAAGTTCTAACTAATGCTGTTGTCTCTTAGGTAGCAGAGGCTCAACGGGCAGAGTTCAGCCCTGCCCAGTTCTCTGGCCCCAAGAAGATAAATCTGAACCACTTACTGAACTTCACTTTTGAACCCCGTGGCCAAGCAGGACATTTTGATGGGAATGGACATGGCAACTGGGGGAAAAGGAACAAGTGGGGACATAAACCATTCAACAAGGAGCTCTTCCTACAGGCCAAGTGAGTGGGAGACCAGCAGGGCTCTTAGACTTCTGCAGAGTCACTGAGCTGTAGGGGGTGAACAGCCAGGGAATTGTGTTTGGCCTTGACTACTTGTATTGCCTTTTCCAGGGCGAAATTACCTCTTCATACTGTTTTTTGTGGTAATGGCTGTATTTGAAAGGGATGTTGTTCTTAGCTATTTACAAGGCATCCGATGGAGTGAGTCCTTTAGCTACAAACCAGTTAATCTGCTCTAATTTTCTAGCATCACTTTGGAATATGACATTCCATTTTGGAATGTCTATGTAGTTCCCTTATGGAAGACTGTGTTTTTTTCCAAAAAATTAGTATGTTGAGATGGAAGAGATAGCAGTTGCTGGATGAAAGCTAATCTGGCAATTACTCATATGGGTCTTAGTTCTTAAGCTGCTGATTATTTGGCAGGCCCCTAAGTATGCAGTATAACCCAAATGATGATCAATACAGTAGTCCAGCAGCAGAATTCCTTTGACTGGAAATAGTGGTTGCTTTCACCGGAATTTGAAAGGTGTTCATGACTTCCTTTCTCTGGTAATGTTGAAAAGTATTTTCAGCATTGGTGCTTCTGATTTCTCCCTATTGTTTTTTGACCTTTGTAGTGAAGTTTGTTTGCAGGAACCTCAATAGTTCTAGTTTTTGTGACCATATTTTTTTTCCCTTGTGGATTCCCTGTTTTTTAACAGATCCCTGATGGAGCTGGCTGTATCTTACATGTTTCTGGAAAACCACTCTGCCTGGCTCATTCTGTAGTTAGTTTGTGATGTTGTGTCTAACTGAAATTAGACACATCTGTATTCTTGAAACGGGGTTGTGAATTGAACTCTTGATTTTTGTTGGTAGAAGTTACTGCCTGTGTCCAGCAGTTTCTGCTGGACGAAGAAGCAGCTCAGAGAATCCTGTAAGATAGTTCTCAAAGAATTTTTAGAAACAACTGAGTGGATCATATGTCTCTTTGCCTTTCCCCAGCTGCCAGTTTGTTGTCTCTGAAGAACAGGACTACACAGTCCACTTTGCTGATCCAGATACCTTGGTCAACTGGGACTTTGTGGAGCAAGTGGTCAGTTGTGATGGGCTAGAATTTTTTTTTTCCCCCTTCTTTTTCTTAAGAACCTCAACCTGTCTTTAACTGCCTCTTTCCCTCTGTGATGTTACATAAAACTCAGCTGTTTTTGAGTTGAGGCCTTTTCTGTCACTCCCACAATACTGGGAAAGATCTGTCATGGAATATATTATGAAATACTTTCATGACAGGAAAAGAGAAGTGCTAAAATCTATTAGGAAAATTAGCAGCTTCTTCTTGCTTTCGCAGATGGGAGCTCATCAAAAATAGTATCTGACATTCTGTAGACAGAGTCCTTGTGATCGAGATATTAACAGAAAACTTGGGCACGAGTCCATGGAAGAGGACTAGAGTGTAGAATTTTGAAGAATTATTCTGTGCATAGGTGGCCTATCTTGCCTAGCAACAAAATAGAAAATCTCTTTAGAATTGTGGTCAGAAGTTTGGGTTGCCTCAAGTAGAAACTTGTGTCTGCCAAGACAGTCTGGTGCATGGAGTAGGTGGAGAGGAGGTGGGCTTACTGTTACCTGACACTACAAGAGAGCTGAAAAATCGAGGTGCTTGCCTGGCAGTTCTGTCTCTGCCACACAGAGATGCTAACAAAGTGTCTGACTAAACTAGAATGTTCATGGAAGTGGGTAAGTTCAGTCTCGCAGCTCACCAGGGCTGCTCAGGTCTGCTTGTGTGAGTGAGGCCACAGGGCTCGTCTGCCGTCTCCTCACTGTCTGAATTCGGGTGATGGAGGTGCTGCTAACTCTTAGAGGTGATGAATACCTGAGGGGAAACATGAGAAGAGTCATCTTTTTAATGTCTTTAGAGTAGAAATACCAGATGGGTGGCTTTGAAGGTTATTCCATGTGCAGTCTGAAGGTGTTAGTTCACAGTATACTAATTTCTTGGTAAACAAGCAGAGCCTAAAGAGCTGGAAGATAAGATGTCAGAGTAGATCTTACAGGTGGCTTATTCTGTATCCCAGGAACTGATTTCTGAGTCTAAAATGTGTACTGTTCTTCTTCTCATGTGTCATCTCAGCGAATCTGTAGCCATGAAGTGCCCTCTTGCCCAATATGTTTGTACCCACCAACTGCAGCCAAGATCACCCGCTGTGGGCATATCTTCTGCTGGGCATGTATCCTTCACTATCTCTCCTTGAGTGAAAAGACCTGGAGTAAGTGTCCTATTTGTTATGGCTCTGTTCACAAGAAGGATCTCAAGAGGTGAGACAATATTTATTGAATTCTGTGCCTCTGTGAAGTGTTATTTTTACACTGCTAACCTCCTCCGTACCTCGCAGTGTTGTTGCCATGGAGACACGCCAGTATGCAATCGGTGATACCATTACCATGCAACTTATGAGAAGGGAGAAAGGTGTCCTGGTAGCACTGCCCAAGTCCCAGTGGATGAACGTGGTGCAGCCTGTGTACATCAGAGGTGAGTGTATCTGAGCATGGTGGCTGGAATCCTGCTCCCAGCTGTGACCAGGATTTGGATGGACACAGTTTACCCTGGCAGTGTCGTGCTGGCATCTTAAATAAACCAGGCTACAAGACATGGGGTTTAGCAGCTGAAAAGCTTAATGACCACATATTACCAGTAAGCTTTCTACTCACACTTTGTTTTTTTGTGAGGCTTTTTGTGGGCTGTTTCTCAAGTGACTGTGCTGCTGACTCCTGCCTTCTCAGTCATTGCTGTTCGTTTGGGGTGTGTTTGTATCCTGCAGTCACTGGTGTGACTCTTGCTGCTTTTATTGGCACTTCAGTGTCCTTAACTTTTTTCCCTCTGGCTCTTCATTATACAGCTTAGCAAAAATAACTGTCTCTGTGTCTAAACTATTTCAAGGCTGTAATCTTCAACAAGGTTTTCACCATCTTCACTTATCAACTGAAGTCAGTGAATGATATGGTGAAATAATCGAAATTATTGCAAACCTATTCCAAACATCTGTTGCCTGACAGCTTCAGTTTTCTCCAGTCAGGAATGTGACTAACTCGTCATCATCTTATCTGTTAGTATCACAAAAAATTTTGTCTAAAGAAATTTTACTGAGCATTGCTGCTTTGTGGGCTGTCTTGGCTCACTTCATTTTGCAGTCACATTTAGGAAAGGCTGCATGCATTTAAACCCTCTGGAAAAAGTCAAGTCTCCTAAAGTGTGATGGGTATCCAGCATGCAGGCTGTGGGCTTACATGTTTCTCAGTATTTGAAAGTAAAGGTCTTTAAATTCTTTCATCAAACAAACAGAAGAACAAATGTAGGATTTGAGATTATTCTGAAGGCAGGAAGTTCAGCATTAACTTGATGTTCTGTAGACAAGGTTGGGTCCTTGGGGAGCAGTGAATGTAGGGACTATATTAATATGTGGTGCTGTGGTTGCTGTAAACTCTATAGTTAAAGTGCTTCTGTAACAAGCATGACTGCCTTTTGCTAAACTTGCAATTCTTTAGCTTACTATTTCTGCTGTGCTTCTTGTAAAAACCTCATCATAATGTTTTGTGTGGATATTTAATACATGTGGGCTTACGAATTGGTTTGAGCCACACCAGGGGTCATGCTGAAGAAATTTCCAGTTGCGGTATTTTTGAGTGTATTTTGAGGAAAAAGCTGTAAGGCTGCATTGTTTCAGGAAGCTTTGACCCCCCCAGAGTTGATGCTTCCATCGTGTAGAAGTTTAGACTTCATTTTTTTTGATGTGTGGCAGCTGAGTGGCAGATGAACTGCTGTGTGAGGGAGGGGTGTGTAGCAGAGCAGGTATGTGGCACCAGCTTGTGGCAGAATGGTGATATGTGGGCTGAGGATTGTCTGCCCTGGGGGGATTAACTCACAAAACTGAGAGTAACACAACTTCAGAAGAAGCAGCAGTCCAAACTGGTGCCTCTGTGTGCAGATATTAATGGTTGGTGCTCCTTCTGTGCAGATGACCAGCACAGTCAGTATTCAAAGCTGCTTCTGGCATCCAGGGAGCAGGTCTTGCAGCTGGTGATCCTGGAGGAGAAGGCGGCATTACTGAAACAGTATGAGGAGGAGAAACACACCCCAGAAGCTTGCTTTATTGAGGCAGCTATCCAGGAGCTGAAGGTAACACCCTCTCTGGAGGCTTTTCCTAACTCTGTTTTCAAGGGTATGCTGAGTGCTGAGCATCCACGCCCTGCTGCACAGGGTTGTGTGTGATTATTCTGGTCTCCAACAAGTTGCTGGTGTGTGCTGCTGGAGTAGCGTTATATACCTTGGAGGAGGCTGTAGCCTTTGGACCCCAGGTATCTGGTGTTCAGGATAACAGAACAGAATGGTTTTTACTGGATGGTATTCCTTCCATAAATGTGAAGGAGTTCTGCTTTCAAAGGAAGATGTGCTTTCCTTTCACATCCAGAAATTTCTGGGATAACTTCTGTTGGGCAGACATGAGCAAGCCTGTACAATATCCCTTTTCAAAGCCTTTAGGTGTCCTACATGGGTGTTCTTTTCAGTAGCAAGAAGGAGAGGGCCTCTCTTTGAGTCGTTCTTTGTCACAGGCAAATTACAGATCTGTGAAATCTTGAAGTATAGGACAGGGCTAAAAGTAACTGTGGTTGGTGGTCTCATGGCTTTAATGGCAGATTGAAACTTGTTCCCTTTGGATGACCTGCAGGAGCGAGAAACAGCACTCTCTGCTGACCAGGACAAAAACAGTGGCATTGCTGGAATCACTGCAGCTGTGAAAGAATTGGTCCTAGAAAGCCCCAAGGCTATGGAGCCTGCAGTTACCCAGGAGAAAAAGGTGGGTGACAGCTCTGCTCTGGCAGATCCTGTTAATATTTAATTCTGCCACTTCACACTGCAGTGTACGGTGAGCTCGTGCCAAAGATTTTTGCGGAGATGATAATCTTTGGAGGAGGTGGCGTGGTACTAACTGTGTCCTCTCTGATGTGGTAGTGTGGCATGGAATATCTCTCTGCGTTTGATGAGGAGCTTGTGGAGCCTTGCTCTGACCTGGCAAGTTCCTTTTCACCTCCTGTGGAAGTAGAAGAGGCAGTGCTGGATGAAGAGGAACTACCAGAGGTGGACACTGCAGTGGAACCTGATATGAACACTACAGAAGAACCAAATCCAGCTGAAACAAGTTACCAAGACTCTAAAGATACAGTTAACTCTGGACATCTTGGCAACTCTCCTTTTTACTATTTCTATCAAGGTCAGTGCAAGGAAATCCTGGAATCATGGAGGGGCAGAGATGCCTCCTTTGGGACCCTTCTGGAGGAATGTGTCACTTCATTAGATGCAGCTAACCCCAGTGAAATGAAGTCCCACAGACGGTCAGAGAGGAGCTTTAATTGTATTACTGGAGAGTGTGCTGGGGTGGGGAGAAGGGTGCTGGAGAGGAACAGGCGAGGAGGGAGTGATGATGTCTTCCCTTCCAGCGGAGGACGGGCAGTGCATGTACCTTCACCCGGTGAACGTTCGGTGCCTGGTCCGTGAGTACGGCAGCTTGGAGAAGAGCCCGGAGAAGATAACTGCAGCTGTAGTGGAGATAACCGGCTACTCAATGACAGAGGTAGTTATGCCATCTTATTAATTAGGGGCCCATGTTTTAGCAGCTGTAGCTGACAGAGGAGGCTTGTTTCTCTTCAGTATAATAAACAATAGCCACAAATGGGCTGGGATGCTGATCTGTGAAGGGCATCTGTGGAAGGTGCAGTGCTTTCCGTTGGTTTTTGATAAGTAGGCTGCAGTCTTGCTTTTTTATTTTCCTAGAAGGTAGCAAGTTCTAGGAGGAAGGGAATTGCAAGCTTAAGATTGGTTTGTCATTAAAGCTGTTTTAAAGCAAGTAAATTATAGCTTGACAGTAGTTTGAACTAGACAGATTATCATCTTTATCAACTTGAAGTGTCTGCCTCTGCCTTAAAGAGTTGCTTCTGAGCAGTGGGATGTTATGAAAATAAAGAGGATGGAAAGAAACTTCAGTGTTTGAGACAGAGGGAGTGAAAGTGCTTAAGGCACTGAAGTTCTGGAAGAGGGGATGGGCCTTGAATTAATTTACCTCAAATAAAGACAACTGTAAGAATTGACACATGCAGTAACAACTATTCACAATTCTTAATTCATCTTATAAGAAGTTATATGTTGAAGTAAGAGTGGATGCGGAGGTAGTAGGGAATTTTCTTCAAGTTTTTCAGCTCTGCAAGGGAAAAAAACATCTGCTTAATTCAGCCTAGCAAAGTGGTGGTCATTGGTCCAAGTAATTTAAGTATAAAAGGAAAATTTGGACCAGCACGAAGATAATTACATTGTAAGACTGATATTGCAGCATTTTATTCCAGTGATGTGACTGAGAAGGGAGGAACAACAAAAAAATCAGTAAGTGAGCTGGAGTAGCTGCATCCAAATCTGATTATGGTGTAGTTGCTGGAGGTCTTAGAACATTTGGTTCTGATCCAGGACGTCCGTAATGTGTTTGTAGTTATTAAAGTAATTGTTGTGTCATTGGTGCTGGTTTTTTCCATTGGATTTGATGGATGGTGTGCATTCTCCCTCCATAAGCTGTCCATCACTGTGACAGCCTCTGGGCCTTGTTGTGGTGCTGCATTGCTCTCCCTTGATGCTGCATTGCTCTCCCTTGATGGTGTATTGCTCTCTCCTTATCAGGATATAAGACAGCGCCACCGCTACCTCTGTCACTTGCCCCTCACCTGTGAGTTCAGCATTTGTGAGCTGGCTCTGAAGCCACCTGTCATCTCTAAGGAGACTTTAGAGTTGTTTTCAGGTTGGTACTACCTTTCTAGTAGTCTCTGCTGTGTATCCATGAGGCTGAAGGGGAAGCCATTCCTATCCCTTAATGGCAGAAAAAAAGAACATGCATAGCAGCTTTACTCCTCTAGCACCAACTATCTGATGACTGCTAGACAGAACAACCCCAATTCACTGTTCTATAGACAACAATTATAAAGAGAGTCAAAAATCCTGACTGCTTGGAAGAGCATATGTTGTTTGTAAGCATATTTCGTTGCTAATGTGTTGTAACTGAATACGTTGTTCTCAGAGCTGGAGAAAACATTGCCAGAGTGTGTGGTGTGGGTTTGTGATATCAGTGTTGTGCACTGCTCCTAGATGACCTTGAAAAGAGAAGACGTCTGCGGCAGAAGAAAGCTCGTGATGAGCGACGGCGTGAACGCAGAATTGAGATAGAAGAAAACAAGAAACAGGGCAAATGTAAGTCGTGCTTGCTCCTAACTCGTGGATTTCCAGTCATGTTTAGTTGCTGAGCTGATTTCTTGAGCTGCAGGATGAACTCTGAGGCCTTTAGTTTGCAGTGTGTACTTACAGCAAGATTACAAAGTATTAGAAACAATGTCTGTGTAGTGAAAAACAAGCTGTTTTAGTCAGGATGTTAAGTGATATTATGCAATGGCTGCATACTTACACATTTTGGGAGAGACAGAGGGCATTCGAGGGCACAGCTCTATCTCCATGGTAGAGAAATCTCTCAGGATTCTTAGTTTCTGTTTTTATAGTAATCACGATGTAGAGTGAAAAGCGAAGAAGGAAAAAAAGGCCTGGGAACAGCTTCCATCCAGCAGCAGGGCTTGTACTGGTCCCTGAAACAGAGGGTGGAAAGAAAATTGAGTTGGCACCTCCTAGACTCCTCATATTGACAGTCCTCCCCCACATTGTGTAGTGCTTTAATTTAAAACCTCTTTCTAGATCCAGAGGTCCATATTGCTTTAGAGAATCTGCAGCAGTTCCCTGCTTTTACTTCTTGCCCTGGAGAAACTGCCAGCATTGATCATCAGAGCTTCTGTCAGTCTCCTCTTGGCAGAAGCCCTGTGTTTCAGACAGGTGAGCATCTGGAACAACACACCACATCTAGCTCTTGATCACTCTTTTGGGGTCTGTTGCTCAGGTCATCGTGCTGAATTTCTCAATACTGATCAAAGACTGCTTCTTTCCAGAGAAGCTGTGTCTGCCCCATCCCTGAAAGTGTTCAAGGCCAGGTTGGATGGGGCTCTGAGAAACCTGGTCTGGTGGAAAATGTCTCTGCCCATGGCAGAGGGATTGAAATGAGATGATCTTCAAGTCCCTTCCAACCCAAGCCATTCTGTGATTATTGCCTTTGTTGCCTGTGAGATCATACACAAAAAGCTGACATGGATAAGATACATTCTGATCCTTGGTCTGCTTTTTAATACCTCTACCTTAGTGACTCTGAGATCTTTGCTATTATCTATTAAATTATCATCTATCAAATCCTTGCTGAGGAAGATGAAAGGAAAAGCCCCAAAAAGGGAAGAAAAATATGTATGCCAGGGAAACACTACTGGCATTTTTTTCCTTCTGCCTTCTCCATCTTCGCCACCACGTTATACTAAAATTAAATGTATTTGATGAGCACTCAGGTTGTTGTCCAGTGATGCTTTACCAAATGTTTTATCTTGCAGTTCATAAAAAGTGTTCAGTAGAAACTCATCTTAAATATTTTTCCCAAGACCAAACCAAAAAACCAACACCCTCCCCCGAAACCAAAACAACACGCCCCCATACAACACCACAAAATAAGCCAAAAAAAACCCCAAACAAACACATACCTCCCCCCCTAACCCCCCCCAACCCAATTTAATTAATTCTTTAATTAATTCTCTGCTCCTTTCTGTGTAGAGTCTATTCCAGCTCCGCTGTCACCTGCTGCCAGCCAGGTCAGCCCGTTGCTCTGTGGGAGTTTGGAAGAAGACTCTCCCTTCCCTTCCTTTGCCCAGGTAAGCCATGTGGCAGAGTAAATCTTGTCAGAATTACCTGTGTCTAAGTTGAGAATTAGTCTGATAATAAAATTGCTGCTTCCCCCAAAAAAAGCGTGGGATAAATCTTAGGGAGATGTCACAGGGCTTGAGCGCTTGAAGGGGTTCCTAAGTTTTCTTGCCACTGAAGGGATGTGCAGGTTGGTTCTGGTACATGGAATTTAATCCTATCTTGCAACTTCTTTGATAGATGTTGAGAGTTGGAAAGGCAAAACCAGAAACATGGCCTAAACCTGCTCCAAAGACAAGAGGTAAGAAAACTCTGTGTTGGTACTTCAGGTTCTCTACCGTGCACCTAAATCTGAGAGATCTTGTAACGTCACAAGAAACATCTGGAGTGTGGAGGGGCATTTGCACAGGGAAAGTTCAATAAAAAGTTTAAACTTTCTCTGTTTCAGATGAGAACACTCTGGCACTCCCTGTGCCCGTGGATAGTGATGGAGAGAGTGACAGCTCCGACCGCATACCTGTGCCCAGCTTCCAGAATTCCTTCAGCCAAGCCATCGAGGCAGCCCTCCTGAAACTGGACAAACCGTCCACGGCTGATCATTTGTCAGGTAAAAGGCAAAGGGGGAAGGCAGGAAGAATTGCTGAAGGGAAAAAACGGAATATTTCCCTTCTTCCTCTGGGAGAAGTGAGAGCAGCAATTTCGGGGACCAAAAATTGGCCAGAGAATGGTTCTGAAAATTGTCAGGTTGTGGTTTCTGAACAGCTTGAGTAGAGTTTCTGTCAGCTTAAAGCAGCCTCTTAGTGGGAGCTGAGATCTCCAGCTAGCAAAGAATCCTGTTAGGACAGAGATGGCTTTTGACAGTCGTGTTTGCCATGTCTCTACTGGAACTTCAATTCAGGTTATGCTTTTTTAAACTAGAAGTACCTGAGCTGCTGAACTACCATCTGAGTTTGACCAAAATGCTGAGGTAACTGCTGGCTGAAATGTCAAGTTAGGGAGTGTGAAACAAATTGAGATGAACTTAAACCTCCAGCAAACTGAGATGAACTTAAACCAGCCTGGTACTCACTGATAAAACTAATTTTTAATGCTCAGTTCTGATGTTTAGCTTTGGCTTCTGTTTGGAGACTGCACTGGATGATGGAGAGAGTTGGACAGGAGGGCCTGGGAGTTTTCAGTGAAGTTGAGTATCAGCTTCAGTTGTGTTTCTTGGACATGGATGAAAGTGGTACTTGTCAGAAAGGCAAATTGCTGCACATGTGCAGTCCTGGGATCTCCTGTTGCAAAAGCAACTCTACAGTCAGTTAGGTGTGTTTTAGGTGTGATGGGGTTTCCCTTCGTTTATCTGCAGTATTTTTTTTGTCATAATGAAACTATCTGGTGTTCATTGAATTCATGGCAAGTGTTGTGAACCTGTAGAAGCCATTTAGGCTAGGGAAGACCATTTATCATTTGTGTGATGTTCCTGTTCCATGAGAAGAATGACAGTTTCATTTTAATTCTTCACAGAGGAAAAGGGAGGCAAGAAAAGAAAGAAACAGAAGCAGAAGCTATTGTTCAGCACCTCTGTTGTTCACACAAAGTGATTCTGCTATTCAAGAGAAGTTTCCTCTTCTGGTTTTCTTTTAATTTTGCTTTGTTTTGCTGCTATAGTTTTAAGTATTTAAATTTGAACAGCCTAAACTTGTGTTTCCAGGGCTTCTAGGGGCTTCAGGAGGAAACCATGACAGTATGTGTTGAAGTAACATGTTTTGATTCCAACTGCTTAATGAGTTTATGCTGAAACAGAGTTTTAAAAGTAACAACCCAGAGACAAATCCACCAAGGCTTCTAGTTGCCGAGTCAGTTCTTTGGCCTGATAAGCAGTATGAAAGTTTTTACAGCTGTGTGGCACTGCCAAAGTACTGCAGTGTTACCCAAGAGAAAAGGCAGAGCCTTTATTTCCCTATAACTAATTATTCATGGACAGAAGTCCAGCCGGCTGACAGTGGGGCTGTTTCAGTAAAGCTGTCAAACTGCTCTCTTGAGAAACTGGTTTTGGCTGCGCTGGAAACGGGCAAAACAGCTTACTGGCTTTAGAGTGTTAGCTGCTCTATCTGTTCTTTTTCTAAAGAGCAAGAATTCCTCCTGTTCTCCTGGCTTGGAAAGATTTAAAGCTGAGGTGAGTGAATGTAAAGCAGAACTTGGCTACTTGGTTTTGAAGTGATTCAATGAATTTGTGTATTTCAAAATGCCAACTGGCACTAGTGGTAGGAGGAACCTCCTGGCTTCTCTCAGTTGTTCAGCTCTGTTTTAATGCGGGTGAGTGAGGCTGCTAAAGTGGTTTTTATTTTTATTTTTGTTTTTTGCCAACCATGGGCTACACATTCTTTGTAACCTGATCATATAGAACAAACTCCCCCCTAGGGCTTTTGGTAACCACCTGAATGATGGTTTGACATTGGCTGCTCTTGAGCTGGAAGAACCACTGATAGCTGAAGTCAGTAGATATCTTTTTATACCCCAGAAATAAACTGGGTGTCTCTAGGGCCTGTATCTGCTTGGTTCTGGGATGGAAATTAATCTGTGCTACAAACATGCCTCTTCTGGACCCCTCCCCGCTCTTTGGGTGGTCACATTCTGCACTGCTTGCGGTTTGATTTGAGCTAATGAGTTAAGTGGTGTGGATTTCGTTGAATAAAATGAACTCTAGGTGTAATGTACCAGTCGAGGCCAGCAGTTGCAATAAATCGTGTGCGCACGCACCTCAGACTACTAAACCCATCCTCCTCAGCTGTCACTGACTGTCAGGCCAGTGTGGAGCCCTAGAAAACTTAGTTCACACATTCAAATTTTACCTTCCTGCTGACAGAATTAATTCCAGAGAGCTGGTATAAAGTACCATTGAACTTAGTGGGAGTCTGAGTGTCTTCCGTTGTCTTTGCCCCCACTTGCATCCGTGGTCTGCCTGCACTTACAGGCTTTATTGTGCTCTTCCTCACACCATGATGGATCTGAGCAAGGATGTGTGTGTCTGAGGCTCCTGGAGTCAGGTGTTCCAACACCACTGGCAGTCATTGGTTGTGCCCCTATTTAAAAAGCTGGTGTCAATACATGGATGTTCATTTCCAAAGCAACAGAGCTCCACATCATGCCAGTGCTTCCTCGAGGCACACGTGCCTCATGGGAAGCTGGTACCAGAGAATACACCTCAAAATTCAGGTGGCTGTAAACCAGAAAGAAAGGGAGAGCGGGAACGTAAAGGATACTTCAGCTGCTACAGGAGGATAGAGGAAACACCTGCAAAACATTCTTTGAAAGTAGCTTGACTTCACGCTTGGTCACAACTAACCACACTTGATGGAGACAGTACAGCTTGTCAGGGGACTGCAAAGAAACCAGGACCACGTGCCTGGTAGTGGTAACACATCCTGCTGTCAGTGCTTTAAATGCATACTGGAAAGCAATTGGCAAGGGCAGAGAAAGCAACTAAGGTTCAAATAGGCAGTTAACTGTGTTCACAGTGTGTCAATTTAAGCCATGGAACAGGAGTAACTTAGTGTCTAACCAGTATCTGTTGTGTTCTATTATCTCTGCACATTTATAGTCAACTTTTCTTTGCATTGGGAAGAGAGACAGAATAGCTGGAGTGACTCACCTCCACATGTCACAGGCACTAGGACAAGGGAAGGGATGCGGGCAGGGCAGGCTGTCCCTTCTGCAGGGGCAGTCTCCACAGGGACAGCATCTTCAACTGTATCTTGTTTTCCTATGGATTCGAGATAATACCAGCAACGCTACTTTCCTGTAACTGATTGGTGTAAACTTAATAAATATCTAAGCAGTACTTGTAGCTATGAGTTTTATGATGGGTGGGGTGGAGTTGAGCCTTAGAGCTCTGCCTTGCGTTCCCTGTGCTCTCTGTGTACCACAACTGATGCTTTTCTGGCTCAAAACCGTGGATAGCCCTGTGGCTAAAGGTGCACTGAAAGATAAGGTAAAATCCACTAAGATGTTACTGCTTTTCTACGGAAGGAGAACTACTACATTCCTTGTCTGTGCCAACTGCCTAAAGCTCACTTCTACCTCAGCATGAAGACCTCGCTGTGCTGCCACACTCCTTCGGAGTCCTGGTGGTCTGGACTCCTGGAGTGAAACAGGCAAGTAACCTACTTAAGAGAAACCATGTTTTATTTTTTAAAAATTTATTTAAGAACACTTGGAATGGGGAATGAAGTCCAGATATGAACAGGTGCTTTTCCTGTGCCCTGATGTGCTTAACACTGAAGATAACTGGTCACATCTTCATTACACAAGTACAGGATGGAGGTGAACAGTAACAAGTGATGTTTAGTCTGTCTCTGTGCCATCATCATCCTCCTCATCTCCACTTTGAGACTGCTCTTCTGTAAGGGAACAGCTCAACAAGGACTTCTGTATACACTGCCTTTCCTCTGCAATAAAGAAAGCACCAGAGGGTCATTACTTGATCTCTTCACATACTCTGGAATATCCTCCACTTCTAAAGAAAGAAACATTGCTCAGGCCAAGAATTCAGAAGTAGCCCAGCATATCCTACAAAATCCCCAGGAGCTGAGGCTGTGTTTTAGTAAAGTGGCTGGAGGAACTCACCTTCATTTGTACAGTTTTGCAGCAACATCAGCAGCTGTCTTCTGTTATACTGGATCAGAAATTTCTGACATGTTCTTATGGTACCTGTAGAAGTCACAAGAACAGTATGTAACAATCAGCACACAGAAGTGTTTTAGAGCTGCTGGTGTATTTCCCAAATGCCTCAAGAAATAATTTTGTTAATGCAAATGCTGAGAAGGGGCTGTAGACCTCATTTCTGCACAGCTGAGGTTAAGTGGTGGAACAATAATTTCTAACATGCAGTGCCTGTTAGTTCCCCAAGGGGTGAATTTCCAGGATATGGAAGATACCATACTTTGAAAATATATTTTAAAGAGAAAACCATGTAATCTTGTATTTGCTGGTTTTGTGATCAATGTAAATGAAGATTTGAGCAAAATTAACGAGGGTTTCAACAACGAACTGCTGGTGCCCGTTTGTTCTTTAGACGTGATGAGGTGTGTCTGCGCCCCCGGCAGTAGCACCGAGCCCCCCGCTCACCTCCGACGTGCAGGGTGTTGAGGGCGCAGGGGTAGCGCTGGTTGCGGCTCTCCAGGTGCCGCACGAAGGGCAGCGCGGAGCACAGCAGGCGGTACGCGTCCTTGCGGCAGCGCAGCAGCACCGTGCCGGTGTAGGCGTTCAGGTACTTCACTGCGGGCACACGAACACACACACACACGCAGCGGTGAGCGCGGGCCCGCGGCCGTCCGGCGCTCGGGGCCGTGTGGGCCGCGCCCGCACCTGTGAAGGAGATGGAGCAGCAGGCCAGGCCGTAGTCCCCGTGCACGCGCCCGATGGCGTCCCTCACGGCGAGGCCCACGGCGCGCTCCTCGATGCACTGGCGGCAGCGCGGGTCGTCCGAGAGCACCTCGCACAGCACGTACCTGCGGGGTGGGCGCCGCGGGTGAGCTGACCTTGTCCCGGCCCCGCTCCGGCCCCGCACCCCGCGCCCCTCACCTGTTCTTGAAGCGCACCATGGCGGCGGCGGCGCGCGCGCCGGACGGACAGCGCGCTCGGCCAATGGGCGGAGGGCCCCCGCGCGCGGCAGCCAATCAGCGCCGCTCAGGGGCGGGACTAAGGGAAGGACAGCCCCGCCCCTCTCCCCTGCCGCGCATGCGCGGTGGTGGCGCGGGCCGGGCGGCAGCGCGGAGCGGAGCTGAGGTTGGGCTCGGTGATTTGTCACCAAACACCGCCGTGGCGGCGGGACCGGGGCACTCGGGGCCGCGCCCACATTCCCCTAAACACCCCAGGGCCGGTGGCTGCCTCACCCCGCTGGGCGGCGCGTTCCGATGTCTGATCGCCCGTCCTGTGGAGAAATTCCTCCTGGTGTCCAGCCTGAGCCTCCCCTGGCGCGGCTTGGGGCTGTGTCCCCCCGTCCTGGCGTTAGCTGACTGAGGGAAAAGGCCGGCCCCCCCGGCTACGACCTCCTTGCGGGTCGTTGTAGGGGGATCAGGTCATTCCTGAGCCCGCCCTGCTCCAGGCTGGGCACCCCCCGCCCCTCAGCCGCCGCCCACGGGACACGGGCCCACACCTTCCCCACATCCCTTCCCGGCTCTCCTCTGCCCCCGGGCCGAGGGCCC